>CAKALG010038334.1:0-32946 GCA_916700815.1 Helicolenus hilgendorfi
GGGTGGGTGTAGTTGGAGGTAATGGGGTGAAAGTTGTGTGCATGTGAGCAAGCAGGAGTGGGCATAATTGCACCAATGAGATAACAATACCCAGACCTCAGGCTTGTTTGTGGTCTGCAGTCCAAAACACAGCCCGGCTGAAAAGGCAAACACACGCACACACGCACACACACACTCATGGATAGGCGCACACACGTTCTCTTTGTATGCGCGACACCTGTTATGAAATGAACTGGCGAACAGAGCGATGACTGTCATGTCCTGACATCATTAGTTCCAAGTTACACAGCTAAAGCTGGCAAATGTTCCTCTGTATAGTTTCTCTTTTCCTCTGTGTGTGTGTGGGGGGGGGGGGGTACAACTGTTGGACAGGACATATGGGAGGGAAGACAAAACAAAAAAACAACAGTACAGCTGGCAGTGAATGCATCACACAGCTTTATAGGACAGTATGGAAGTGTTCTGGGAAATGGTCATTATGAATGACAAGCTGATATGGACGTACACTTTGTAACATGCATAGAAACACATAAACACATTTTTTTATTATACTTATATTGTATAATACTTAATACAAACTCCTAGAAGACTGTATTATCTCATGTATCCTGATACAAATGGTGACAGACAATAATTGCGGAGATCTAGACTGCTAAATAATAATAATATAAACAAAAGCAAGCAGAAAATGTTGAAACACGCTAATCACTGTTCCCCAAATGTCTTGTTTTATCCAACTGGACAGTCCAAATTGGTATTATCATGTATACAGTATATTCAAGTCATATTATGTAAAACAAACAAAAAAAAAGTATCAAAACCTCACATTTGATATGCTGGAGCCAGGAAATATTTGATGTTTTTGTTTCAGTCAAATCAAATAGTTGCCAGATTGAGTAACTAGTTGTTTAAATTTTACTACAATCATGATAAAGCCTGAGGTCATGGTGTGAGTGATGAGTGGGAAAATTGCTAAGATGACAGAAAGAGAAAAGTGGGAAAAACCTCTTTCACACATATAGTTACCGGTAAATTACTTACTGATTTTCACTATTCACACTCCATCCAGGAACATTTCCGCCTTACGCCTTTTCACACATGCCATGGCAATGCCGGAATAGAACGGGGCAAGGGACAGTCCAGCAGATGGAGGTATGCAACACTTATGGATGCCAACCGCCATAAAACTCAACAGAAGAAGAAGAAGAAGAAGAAGAAGAAGAAGAAGAAGAAGAAGACCGGATGTACGTGTACGCGGCGGAAGATGTCTCTTATTATTTTCAGGAACATGGCGGGCGAGGAGCTGTTTTTGCCCGGTGCCAATGGTTCTTGTAACGTATTTAACATTTAACAAGTTTGCGAGACGAGTCAAATCATCCGCTGCTCAAATGCTAAACAAGTCTCGGATTCAAAATACGTCATTAGCGCCCATCACGTGACGGACATAACCCTTTACGCGCTTGTTTCTGCAATGTTACTACTTTCATTCGCAACTCAGCTGTACATCATTGAGTTTCACACTTTGGTCACATTATGACAACTGAGCACACTTTATCTGAGGAAAGGTCTGAGGAAGACCATAAAATGCAGTTGAAAGCACTAGAAAAAGCTAGTAAGGGGACCTTGAGTTAGGATTTTTTGTCAAGATAATTCATTGCTGTTTTCCTTTGCGTTTTCTACCGCTAGGGATGCTAACATTTTTTGTATATTGACAACTTTGTTGCAACCACTTGTGGTATAGACGAATCCAGGGAAATACCGGAAGTTAACGAGTCGCCATTGCTGCGGTGGCATCTCCCTACAATACGCACACGTTTGAATGCAAGCTGTCCTAAGAAGTTTACAATTTTGTACTTCTACCTTTACTTTCTATGTAATGTTACTTTCAGTTTTACTAAACATCATTAATCGGTCGGCGTCACAAACAGAACACGTACAAAGTGTCTGCTAACGGTGTTAACTGGTGACTTTCAGCCAAAAGCGTTGTGGTTGGTCGTATTGACGGCAGCCGTGTCCTCGTAAAAGCCTTCAATTTGACATTAATCCATTTTAAATACACACTCATCTGAGTTTATTATCTACTCCAACCATTTATGCAAGTTCCCACAAGCAACCGGGACGCTTTTCGGCTGAAAGTCACCAGTTAACATAGGCAGTGAGTCACTACAACTTGCCACCGCAGTAATGGCGGTGCCGCTAGATCATGGAAGACACAAAGCGGTCGCCAGATTCGTCTATAGAGCCCACACACAAATACACTCACACATAGCGGCAGCCCTTAACTCACTTCACATCAATTGTCATCATGAATACTCATGTAGTTTACTTCCTTTCTGTCATTTCTTCTGTTGAAGTTGACAGGAAGAGGAGAAAGTGCTGACAAAGACACCAACACGAAGGTCTCAGAGTATGCATGTGTATATGTGTTGTATGTGTGTGTGGGTGTGTGAGTATGCAAGGCTTAGTGTGCACAAGTGGTACGCAGTTAGTGTTAGCAAAAGTAAAAGGCCTGTGGGCTCAACAGTCACAGAAGAGGCACAAATGCAAACAAAAGAAGAAGAAGAAGAAGAGGGGGAGTTCTCAGAAAAGCAGAAAAGTCTTAAGAGGATGGTAAAAGAAAAAAATGAATGGTCACATGCCTTATTGCAATATACTTTTTGTTTTTCAAATTAAAACATTGCCTGAAATAGACATTATGATATCAAAATGACTACATCTCAAGCATTGTTTGCTGAGGGGGTTCATAAGTCTCCAGTGGCTGCAAAGAAATTATGTTATCAATGGCGGGAAATTCTGAGTAAACAGTTCAGTGTGTGTGTGTGTGGGTGTGTGAGTGATAGATGTATACAAAGCGATGCAGACGGCAGGTTTTGAGACACCTGTCCCCCTAAAGATAAGAGCAGGAGATACCAGAGAGCTGATGAGGTGTGTTTCAGAGGCCTTATCTGAGCTGATGTGTCTTGAAAGTCAGATGGCATGGCAATATAGTGCTGACACAGACGTATGTACACACACATGGCAAAAAGACCATGCAAAAGGGGACTATCCCTCTATCTATCTATCTATACAGCAGGGTTTTTATGTGTGCAATTATTTTATGCTATTGTCATTATTTTAAAGGTCCCATATTGTAAAAAGTGAGATTTCTGTAATTTTGTGATGTCACAAATATACAATATTTAGACCATTTCACAGTTTTAAACGTAATCATTCTAAATATGTCCCAGTATATTTCCGTTTGCAGTGTACGTATGTGAATGACATCAGCTGACAGGAAGTATATATGGACCCAAGCTGTTGCCTAGCAACGCAATTCCATTGAAATTCCTTTGAAATGCGCAGAAATGGAGCATTTCAGACAGATAGTAAATACAGGCATAATTCAGACAGGCAGTAGGAAAATAAAGTTTTTTTTTTTATTACAGCATGTAAATATTTTCTAGTGGAAAAATAAAATACAAGTAGGAACCTGTAAATGAGCATAATATGGGACCTTTAAAAAATGGGAGATTTAAAAGAAAAGAGAAATTTCCAGTTCCCAAGATCCATAAGATGAGAAACACTCATCCATCACAGCAATGACTAAAACAATATGTGTTCAATTACTGTACCAGCACTATTCCTGTTAAAAGAGAAGTTGATGTCTAGCAGGTTCTGCTTTACAAAATAATAAAAATGTTGCGTCACAGTGCTTTTAAACATATGCGCAATGTCAGCATTAAGACTGATGAATCAGCAAAGTGTACAATGTGTTTTTTTTTTTTCTTTTATCGCTCTCAAAAGCTTTCACATGTCAGCCGTGATGAAGAGAAACAGGGAAAAATAGAGTATATCGCTTTTCCACCTACTTTTTGGTCATTTGCTATTAATTATTAATTCATTGATAAACATACAGCAAGTGATTATGTCATCACTCTGTTACTCGATTTATCTCCTGAAAAGCAATGTAACTGTAAACCGCATGATTTACCTAACATTGGCAAATTATTTCCAATAACGTTTTTAATAACGCATTAACGCAAATTCGTTTTAACACCATTAATTTCTTTAACGCAACTTGTGTTTTGAAACTAGAATCTAGAAAACCTAAGGAATCCATTGGTACCAACCATATCATACTAGTTTGTCATGAAGGAGGCTAAATAACGCTCCAAACTTGCGCTAAACTTTGGCGAGGAAAAACTGACAATGCCATTTTTAAAGGGGTCTCTTGACCTCCGACCTTAAGATATGTCAATGTAAATGGGTTCTATGGGTACCCACGAGTCTCCCCTTTACAGATATGCCCACTTTATGATAATCACATGCAGTTTGGGGCAAGTCATAGTCAAGTCAGCACACTGACACACTGACAGCTGTTGTTGCCTGTTGGACTGCAGTTTGCCATGTTATGATTTGAGCATATTTTTATGCTAAATGCAGTACCTGTGAGGGTTTCTGGACAATATTTGTCATTCTTTTGTGTTGTTAATGATTTCCAATAATAAATATATACATACATTTGCATAAAACAAGCATATTTTCCCACTCCCATGTTGATAAGAGTATTAAATACATTTTGAACGGACAAAAATGTGTGATTAATTTGCTTATAATCGTGATAATTTATGGACGATTTATGGGATCTGTCGCGATTTATAGCAATTAAATATTCTAACCGATTGACAGCCCTACTATTTTTATATAAAGAGGATTATAGAAGATTTTAAATGCAGCTGAATTTCTCAATAGATTTGAGTTGTACAACTAATCTGCAATTTTGAATATAAACATTTAATACATTTACCTTGCTGTGAAGATTAATTAAGCTGAATTAAATAATGAGTATCTACATGTGATGTGTATTCTGCAGAGATTTATGTAAGTAAATGTTTTAAGCAGTAAAAAACAACAACAACAAAGTCTTGAAAGTCAAATCTGTTTATTCATGTCTCACAGCATCGTGAGTGGTATTAGGAATATTATACACACCTTGAAAATGGGTTCATACACACACACACACACACACACACACACACACACACACACACACACAGAAAACCACAGGCTTCACAATGTAGTTATCTGGATGCAACATTGGGGTAATGTAACCAAGCAGAGGCGCCTTAGCTCATCAACAAAATGAAGAGGGTTGAGGTGTGTGTGTGCGTGTGTGTGTGTGTGTGTGTGTGTGTGTGTGTGTGCGTGGGGATGTGGAGAGTGTGAGAAAGAGGAGGGGGCGGGGGGGATCGAGGGTGGTAGGAGCACAGCCGTGCAGAGAGATAAGAAGTTGTGGGATTGTCGAGTCGAGAGGGAGAAAAAAACGCAGAGAAAACAGATGGATATAGAGACTCTTTATGTGAGTGGGAGTGTGTGTGTCTACACCACAACTTCACAGCAGTGGTGCCAATATTAGAGGTCACATTTATAAGCACTTCTGAATAATAACCAACATATTCCTTCCCATTAAAAACATTTATTACAGTTTGATATTTTGTCCAAGACTACAAGTGAACCGATTCCCGGGATGGTATACATAAAGTTCAAAGAGTTTTACCAAGAATTTGTGCCACTAATAAATGTTTTAAGCCTCTTTTATTCTGCAAAACATGAGTTAATAAATACACATCTGCCATGTTCAGCCCTTATCCACTCACCACGTACCATCTGCTGGGTGCAGCTCTCTACCTTTCTTTTATCAAAGAAGCCGTTAAAGCAGGGGATTCCCGAGTCCTCCCAGAGTCCAATTCCTGCCATTTGGGGATGAGAAGAAGTCCAGTAAAATAGAAAAGAGAAAAAGGTTGAAGGTGAAAGGTCAGCGTTTGGATAATATTCCTCAAGGAAGAGACAGTGTTAGAGAGCGGGGGCACAGAGCCTGAATGCGGCTTCACATGACGCTGATATCCAAATAAGCGGCGAGGATGATTGTCCGGGTAGCGCATGCGTGTTCGCACTACAAATACATGGACACAGGCATCACACGTGAGCGCCGTGTGGCCGTCCATCCTGTCTACGCAAACGCAAGCAGAGCAGTCTCACACCTGCTTTTCATGTACATGTACAGTGATACTGTAAGATGAGAAACAATGCAGCAAAAAAACTGTTGCAGCGCTTTCACACACATTCTCTCCGAGCGGGCGTTCGCATGTTCTCACCACACACACACACAGTTGAGGTAAGCAAATTATCTCTGTGTTGTTAAAAGCCAGCTTTCTATCCATCGTCTCACAGTTGCTCACACCTCTAAACACACACACACACACACACATAGTACCTTTCATTTCCTGTCTTGATTTTACCCCCTGATAGACGTCCAAGCGCTTGTACAGTGGACATTACGGCAGTGGAAGCCGAGGGAAGCGCGATGAGAGGAAAAGAGAAACAGGAGTTATGCAAAAGCAATCACGCGGTCAGCACGTCACATGAGTAAAAAAATGAGAAACAATGCTGCCTGATGAATAGTTTGGGTTGTGATTTCTTGTATCTGTCGGTGGAGAAGCTCAACATGAATGTGCATTTGTGCAATAAGAAGTAATAGTGCACATGTCTTTGTGCCTGTCTGTGTGTGTGTGTGTGTGTGTGTGTGTGTGTGCGCACATCACAAGTAGTGAAGGTACATTCGGTTTAAATCATGTTCTGAGAATCCGCGGGCCCACATCAGATACATGTGCCGCATGTATTAGACACACACACACACACACACACACACACACACACCCTGTCATAAACAAAGGGTCCTGTGGGAGGAAGTGTGAGGGAGGGAAAGCACCTCATCAAGACAACAACAACAGCAGAGGTGCAGGGAGCGACAGCTGCTCACTGAGAGAGACATGAGGGATCACCTCTGTACCGTAACAACAACCACAAGCATGGCTGCCTCCACTCTCACACACACACAGAACACACCAATGGACACACCTCATGGTTCAAAAGAGGGCAAACCTGAAGTTGGTAAAAAGGAAAAACCTATGAGTTATGAATATTTGCTCTGTTTCCAATTCACTTCAATTACACTTTTTTGTGTATTCGTGCAATTTCCAACAATCTCCAGAGTTCTTCAAATGTGTTCAGGCCGATAGAAACACTCACACGCACTGTGTTTGGAAATGGAGAAGTTATTATTGTAGCATTAGAACTTTTTAGTACAATATTCCTCTACCAGATGACAAACTGCACCATCTGTCTCAACAACACTGTCTCCCACACAATTATGTTCCCATACAACTAAACTGCATTCTCAATTATGTTTTGAGGGAAACATATTTTCTCCCGGATTACGGTCGCAGTTTTAAACAGTTTTAAACAGTTTTAAACACGTCGTAAATTGAAACAAAACAAAAAACATTACTTACTTAGGTTTAGGCAACATAACTACTGGTTTAGGTTTAGGAAGAAAACATCATGCTCTGGCTAAAAAATACTACGTTTCACACAGGACACAAACAGCTGTCTCCTGGGGGAAAGTCTGGTGTTTGTTTGACCCATCCATCACATCTTCCACCCATCCGTAGTGGACTTTCTCACTTGTTATACTCTTTATTATACCACATAACTTGACAGGTCTGGTCTCACAGACCGTTTACAGTTTTTGATTGCTATACTAAATATTTTTCATTACCGAAATCCCAACTGTAACATCACATCCTTTTTTGGGGCCGAATGAGACAAATGTTAGCATACCTTTTGTCAGCAAAATCTAAAAATATCTATCTTTTTTGGCTGGAAGTACTGTTTGCCTGGTTACAAAGTTGTATTTACAAGCCATAATCAAATCACTATTTTATGTTCTTTCAGTTGTTTGGCAACAGAAACAGAAAAAAGGAGTGCAAGAGAACAACAAAATTGTGAGTTTTAACAGCTGAGACTATATCTGGGTTAACCCACTGCTGACCAGATGTTTGGCTGACAGAGGATTTACTGTAGCCATTGTGCCGAAAACACACCACGTAGCGGCGAAGTGGGGCCACAATAATTACATTCTGCTGCGGCCGGGAGGCGTGTTCATGTGCTTCAGGCGGGAAGAAAATCTTTGTGACATAGGTCAATATGTCACAGGAGTCAACATGTCACAGGAGTCACAGGACACCGTTAACTGGCTGCGGGTATATACTCCGGCTGCAATTCGCCACCAAAACTCAAACTATTCCATACTTTTAGCTTGGCCACACTTCACCGCAGTATTCCACGGACATTGCCTCGCAGCTTGCCAAAGGGCCCCACTTCGCCGCCGCTCTGGTGTGTTTTTGGCGTTAGTCTATTGATAGGTGAGATCTTTATGACGCCCTTCATTTCATCACATAAAGGTTGTGTCTAGAAGGTAAACCATGAGTTGGGAAAATCTCGCTAGTTGGTTATGGTTAGGCATTGATATTGAATAGTTGAGGTTAGGAGAGGTTGGCCGGCGGTAAGTCTCACAAGAGTTTTTGCAATTTTTTGCCAATTTCGCAATTTTCGGGTTACCTTCCTGACTCAACCACACAAACACTGCATTTTCAAAAGTAGCCAGCTAGTATGAAATCTATGAAGGCTACCATGTAAACGCCTATGGCTTGTTTAAAGCGTCTTCCCGCTGTCTTATGTAAATTATGTCAACATGTGTGTGTGTATGCTGAAAGTCAACCAGCACCAAATAATTATTTCTCTGTTTGCTCTCTATTGACAAAGGCGGTGCTGCTGAAACACTGTATTTGCTGAAACTAATGTTTTCTTGGTACTTCTTTACTTTCTTGTCAGTATCACTGACACAAACACCTGAGGCCTTCACACACCCAAATTATCCCCGGCTGCAACATATCCATCGCTCTATCGATCCTGAAGTCCCCTCTGTGTCATTCTGCTTTCACTCTACAGACAATGCATAAGCATGTTGCTGCTTTGACCTCTATCACTTGAGCTTCACAGTAAAAGAGGCCCCCATTCTTTTGTGGGTATGATAGGAGCAAAAAGCCCAGCCCAACTCCACCCATCCTGAGTACAACCACACACACACACACACACACACATATACAGTATCTGACCACAGTAGGTGTCTCCCTTGACCCCAATTGACTCCAATCAAACCTATCCCCAGCACATAGCCATGGCCACACCTAAAGGCCCGGTGCTAGTCCTGCCCCGCTATTACGTCATGCTAGTTTATGCTAACACTCATTTCACACTGAGGCTATAGTGTTTGTTGTTAAACTGGGAATCCCTGACTTGCTGTACGACTGCATGAAGAATATGAATCTTACATTTAGTCATTTAGTCATCCATCAATGTGCCGTATTGATAAGTGAGAGTTGGCCCTCGGGGGGAACTCCCGGCTGCAAAGTCACTCTCACACACTCACACATAACGCAAACAGATACACACCTGCCTCCAGGGGAAACCACCCCACTGGGCACGGCCTTAGATAAATTGATTATTCATCAGAATACATAAAATGGTAGTAATAAATACGGACAGGAAACCCCCACCGCTGCATGTAACAGTAGCAGCCCGTAGAGGTATTTGGCCTGACTCAGTTGTCGTAAGTGTTTTTGTTGGCACATTTCTTCGTCGGGTGAGTTGTAAAGTGCAGGTGCACAGCCCTCTGGACAGATTGTTACAGGCCGAGGAGCTTTTCCTATGCAAATACACACACACACACACACACACACACATGCACAGGTGCATCCAGGTAGATAACCTGGTATCGTGCAATTTTATCACCCATAGATGATGTTACAACTTCTTTGAAGGGGCATCTCTCACCTGCAGTATAAAGATAACCACTCACACCCACGCTGCGTCCAACTCTTGAAATGTAATTTGCATTTTTTGCCGATTTACAGCGTACGATAGTGAGACTGTCTACAACGTCAGCAGCTCCCGTCCTGCTCTTTGTTGGATTTGGGGAAGTTTACACTCCAGCAATTGTTAACCGAGATAGCGTTGAATAGTGATAGTGAAAAGATAGGCATACTGTTTGAAAATGTGAAAAAGTATGTAAGCTAAAGAGACAAAAATGGTTATATTAGAAGAAAAAAACAGTCTGATCTTAAATTTTATAATGCCAGTCTAATACAAGAACAATGCTGTTTCCATCGTTTTTGACTGGGACATGTAGTTTTAGCCTCAAGCATGATTTATGCTCGCACATCCGCGAGGGTCTGCACGGCCAAAGTATCATCAGGCAGGTTTTCACCCGTCCGTGCACATCCAAATTTTTCTGGCAACGTGCTCAAAATGGAGAACTTTGATGAGCTTTTAGAATGAGGAGAAACCCGCACAGAGTATAAAAGATCCAAACGTTTCCTTGTCATGATTCCACGTCAGCTCATGTCCGTGTGGCTGTCCTTGCAGAAAGCATAACGGAAGCTTTAGTCTTTAATCATGTAGTCTATATCGCCTTCATGTGCATCCATGTGTGACTCATGGAGCTCACGTTGGCTCGATTAGTTGGCTAGCTACAGCTGATAAACTCGGCCAGACCCTTCGCCAAGCCCCTCCCTAGAACGGCACCTGTCCAATCAATTGGGACCGCTGTTCCTTTGATTTTAATGGCCTCTTCATTGCTCAATACTCTGCCGAAAAATTAGCCTATACTGTGAATGTAGCTCTCAAATGCATAATTGTAATCCTTTCTGTCTACTTCTCTCTGATATTTCAGAACAATTAATCCAGAAATCTGCAATTATTTCCTTTGGAATATCTCTCAGTGACATCGTTGAAAGCGCCATTTAATGCTACGTGCAAAAGCTTGAGAGGCCTAGTAACAGTAACCAAGGGCGGACGGGCTTAGTGAAAGGTAAATTCAGCCAGCAAAAAAAAAAAGGTTGCCTTTTAGAAATGAGAAGCCTGTTTTTGTTTACCTCGGTCTGAAATCAAGGTCCCATTCCTTCAAAAAGTAATACTAATTACTTTTAATAAAGTGGTAAACCAGCCACCGTTGTGCCGTATGAGAACAGGATGATGCTCTGTGGACGGTGAATTGCGCCGCATCTAAAATTTGCTTCTCTTTCTGTCTTACAATGTCTTTTTGAGCACAACTTTGGTATTTATTGCAACCTAAAATTCAATTTCTACTTAATAATTTGAACAGATTTGGATCTCAATAACCCTGTTTATTGCCAGAAGAAAGGCACAGTCACCTAAAACCATTTAATGATTCCTTTATAATATGTCAAATGTTTAAATGGACAATATTTATTCTAAGCTTCTCTGAAGACGCTGCTAAATGTCTTAAGGGGGGGGGTAAAGAGAAAACCGGCTGTTCCTGAATCAGCCAGAGGCAGACGTTTTCTGGGAGGGCATGGTGAGGATTGCAAAACAGGAAACACAGGGCCTTGATAAGTCATGCACACACACACACACACATACAGGGCAATTGCACATACAAAAAGTGTGTGGGCATGTTGCGCAGGGCACTTGGAAATGGGTTTGAGTGAAAAAGAGAGTGTGAGCATGTGACACAGCAACAGGGGCCCCTTCTTATGCTCTTCTCTGTAAGTACAGGATGTGTGTGTGTGCAAGTTGTGAAGTTGAAGAGATGGGTGTAGGGCTTACGGTACGTGCCAAGATGATCACAAGGTGTGATTGATGACACTGTTAGCAAGTTGGCCCTCAGTCGCTCTGCAGGACTAACTGGTACCAAAGGAGGGAGGCATGGGTGACAAAAAAAAAAGAAACATAAAGGCAAAACATGATAAACGAAAGGAACAGTAACATGAGTTAAGTGCCCATAAAGATGGATGAGTACCTCCTTCTCTTCATCTCTCTCTGTATCTGTTTCCTTGTAATACACACACAAACACATTCAACACGGTGTTGTCTTTCCTGTGAATCTTGGACAAGTTTGAACATGCACGCCGCCCAGTGATGACTTTAAACACACATACAGCGCACACATGTTGAACCAGCACTTAGCGTGGTGTAACACTTGTAACACAGAAATGTGATAGGTGTAGTGTCACGAGGGACTTATTGTTGAACGGTACAGTTATGTGGTTACCACTCTGTTAGCATTAAAATAACTGACTTTAACATACTTTAAAAGTCACTGTTTCTCAAATGGCATGAGACACCTGCACCTTTTTCTTTGCCCTTTACAGTCATGTTTTCTTCTTTTGCTGCTATTCAGAAATGGACGTAGTCTTCGTGACGTCACCCATTGGTTTCCGAAGAGCTGTCGTGTCGCCATCTTGGCAGTGACGACGCAGCCTAAGTCCTGGTTAATCCAAAAATGGGCAATGAGGTGGATAATCGGTGGAGCTGAGGCCCGGGTGGCAATATTACGAATCCTATTATAGCAAAGACATGACCCGCCCAATATGCTTCTGATTGGCTTACCATATTCTTAGCCTAACCCTAAGCACTTCCGGTTTCCTCGTCTGGAAGTCAGTGTGTTTTTAGTGAGATGCTTAAAATAAGGTCACAAGCTGAAGAGATTTTAACGTTTTGTTCTTCGACATAAAATACATCATTAAATAACTCGGGAATTTGTAAGCTTTTACGTGTCTTTAAAAAGGCGGTTGCTAACAAGTAGCTAAATGAGACTACAATACGTCATCACGCCGACTTGACCGCCTTTACAGCCTTGTTGTGTGATTGATGTGAGCCAGCCTCAGGTGGCCATTCAAAAAACTGCAGTTTAGGGCTTCATTTTTAGCTCTTCATCTTACATACAGGAGTCCCAATGTTTTCCGATCTTCTCTTTGCTGTGCTTCACAGAAGCTTAAAACTTAAAAACGGCTCCGTTTAGAGGTGTCCTGATGGTTTAAAAAAGCTCAACAAAATGCTCAAAAAGATTTCTACCACTTTGATTGGACACTCTTTGCCTCTGTAGATATAAGAGACAATAAGTCAACCCTTTGCTAAAGTCAAAAGTTCTTTTCAGACATGGAATATGTAACTTTGCTGGCTTCATCTATCTGTTAAAGCATTTGGCTGATGTGTCTATTATATAAATGTTTGTCACAGCTTTATTCAGACATAACACTACCATTGCAGCCACAACCTGATATATAAAAGGCAATTGTGGCATTGCTGGACAACAGTGGGGAGTTCAAAAGTAATGATATCAAAGAGGAAGAGTGTTTTCTGTTCTCTCAAAAGTCAATTTTCCATCCAAATTTAGTGCAAATTTCAAACCAAATTTCCATATTGGCAAAAAAAGTGTGAATTGTAATGCGTGTCTCTATTCATCATCGTTGTGCAAATATTAGGAGTTGGGCACATTGAAATAAACAGCTGGTGGTGCTAATTCTCTGAACCACTGCAGAAGAAGAGGGCGCAACAAGATTATGTAATTAAAAGAGCGCCAGTCGAACCTCAAACAAACAAAAACGATGTGGAGAACCTGATGGAAACATGGCTCTAAGGTTTGTTTTATGTATTAACTTCTTCAGCGCTCCACAGATCTGATGTTTTCACCTGCCGCCATTTTTCGTCTCTTCAGTGGAGCACAAGCCGCATTTCACAATTTCACGTAAAAACAGGTGGATGAATTGTTTTATGGCTGAAGCCTTAATTAATAATGATCATCATGAGCACGAGAGGTGCTCGCCAACACAAACTTTTCTCATCAGTTTCACCATTTATAAGAGAATTTAGTTGCCATCCATGAAAATGTGTCATTGCTATATGTGCATTGTTTACATTTTATACAGTTATAAAGCAAGCAAGTGTTACTGTGAAGCAGTATTTGTATTAACTAGTTTTGTAATATGATGATAGTACAGCAGTTTGACCAGAGTAGAATCTAACGAAGACATGTTACATTGGCTGTGGCAGGTCAGAGGTAAAAATTGGACATTGAAGAAATAGACTCCTAGTGTTCATACCGAGCACAGACTGCATTTACTAAATGCAGTTATTCAAATTACATTGGTTTCTTTATCTCTAAGTAAAACATACAAACCGCTACAGTACAATTCTTTTTTGTTTGTTCTTCCAGTAACTTAAAAGGTAAAGTTAAGAAGCCCCCTGCAGGAGCTGGACCCTGAGGCAACATCTATCTGGCCCCTGTTGCTAAACAGAAACACTATGCAAACGTCTGGGTTGTCCTTATGGGGAGTTTACTGTACATGCTGTGGTAGTGGTGGCATGTGTGTATGTGTGTGTGTGTGGGGGGGGATTCTCTGGAACAGGATGTAGCTGTGCAAACGCCTAAAAGCTTCTTTTGCTTGTGTTTGCACAAGAGATGAAGCAGCAAAAAAACAAAACAGATCCTTTACTCTAAGCCTCAGGTCCGCAATGTACCCACAGTGGGGACTTTACCACAACCTGTCAGTCCGAGGGAGGAGACGGTACCACCAGATAAAAATCTCAGTTTGAGATTTACTTCATATCATAATGTAATGTAGACCTTCAGGTACATGAAAAGCACTATATTTTATATTTAAACAGCTGAATGGATAACTTGGCAAGTAACACAGTAGAATGCAAAGCTATGCAAATAAGATGCAAAGAGAGAGTCAGCACTGAGATGGAAAATTTCTAGTTGGCTCAGAGACACATTTTCACTAGTGAGTACGCAAATAAAAATGTGAGTTCAATCATGATTATATAACAATCCGGTGGTGACAGTAACTAAGTACATTTACCTGAGTACTGTACTTCAGTACAGTTATGAGGTGAGTATTTCCATTTTGTGCTCACTTTATACTTCTACTCCACATTTAGGAGGAAAATGTTGTTCTTTTTACTCCACTACAAATATTTGACAGCTTTAGTTACAAGTTAAATTAAAGTTAGTCAAGTTATGAAGTTTGTCAAATTTAAAGTTTCATCCAAAATATAAGAGTAGCTTCTAAGATATGATGCATTGTTACAGATAAAAGTACCCAGAATTAAATAAAGTAGATAAAAGACTGCTGCTTTTACATTAATGGATCAGTAATATTTCACTAATAAATATGATAAATATAATACAGATATACAGTGTTTGAGTACTAACTAGTGTACTTTTGTACTTTTACTTAAGCAAATCCTTGATTGAGAGACCTTTACTTGTAACGAAATATTTTTATATTGTACTATTTTGTAAAAGATCTCAATACTCCTTACACCAGTTACTTTTATTACCTCAAGTAGAGTTTGCTGATAAATACTTATGTACTTATACTTAAGGGGACAGTGTGTAGGATTTGGCAACATCTAGTGGTGCGGTTGCAGTTTGCAACCGAATACCTCTCCGCTCACTCCTCCCTTACTAAGACTGCAGTAACGTGAGCCGCCGAGCGCAAAACCATGGTAACGGCGTTCGCCCTGCTCAGAGGCCATCCTTACCATAATAACACTATTTTAGGAGCAACGGAAGTCGGACTGCGGCTGGCGGTACCACGGTTTTGCTCTCTGCGGCTCACGTTACCGCAGTTTCACAAGCGTGTCAGAGAACTACGGTGGCCTTCAGGTAACGTAAAAACTCATTCAAAGCGAATGAAAATACAACGATTCTTAGTTTCAGGTGATTATACACTAATGAAAATGAACACTAATAATTATGAATAAAAAAATTCCATTTCTGCTAATAGATCCCCCAAAATGCTACACACTGGCCCTTTAAGTAGGATTTTGAATGCAGAACTTTAAGAAAAATGAAGAGTAGATAATGTTCTTGTTTAAGTTTCTCCTTCCACATGGAGGTCAAAGGTCGGGGTCAAGCACAGTTAGTTACCTGGTTTGAGGGTATCTCAGCTGAGCAGGTGCTTGTCAACACCAGCTTGAACTCACCGCTTATAGTGCGAACACAAATGATGTGGGATGCGCAGTATAAACAGGGATTAAAAGTATAATAAATGACTTATAGGTCCTCACTCGTAATAATTCCCCTGTATGTTCCTTAAAAGAGCAGGAAGAGGAGGTGAAGGAAATAGATCCCTCCAGATCCAGCTGGTAAATGAAGCCAAAGAACAGGTTTGGCAGCTATGACTTCATCCTTCCAACAAAGACGGCGAGGGATGGATGGAGGCGTTGGGAGGAAGGAGGGAAGAAGTGAGTAGACATTAAAAGAAAAAAGTCACATCACCGGCAATTCCAGGTACATTAGTGGGTCACATGAGATGCCATTGGCAGGAGAATGAACCACACCCTGGCATTTGGTACAAAAGTACAAATGAGTCTATGTTTATCCACATGGTAAACAGCTATTGTATTTAACCTCTCACGTTGACTCCCTTGGCTTCTCACCCTGACACCTTGATAAAACATTAAGTGTCTCCAAGCTGAACACAACTTACTAGACAGTTATGGAAACCTTGTGGACCAACGATGGCCAGCAGATGCCTATCTAGTGTTTTTTTCTCATGAAGCTTAATCCCTGAGTGTGTGTCTACTGTCAGACCCTCACCCCACCCACTCTAGTAATACCCCTAGTCTTCCCATGCTGCTCCATTTAGTACCTATCTATATATCTGTCCTTTTTTTCTTGCTTCTACCTGGACCGAAAAACGCCGGAGGTTTTCTCGTGGGAAACTCTTGGGAGAGGTATGTTGCCCCGTGAGCAGGGAGTGAGAGTGGAATCCCGTTTTTCTGGGTCTGGCTTCACTCCCTGTTCCGCGATCCCATCCCAGACTCGGTGTCACGATCAGGCATCGTGTCAGGACTCGCAGCGATGTTCTCGCCTGTTCTCGCTCAGCCGGATTTTGGGGTTTTGGTTGTACACATAGCACCTGTGCTCTACTTCACCCTGACCTTTCTTTTCTGCTCCTGTCTTACGTCACAGTGTTTCTAATTGTGCTTCCTTTACAGCAGAATTTCACTCCCACATTTTCCATGCAAAGAACACGTTCACACTCAAACTCAAACTACCTGATTTCCTTAAAATTCATTTTGCCGAGAGTGCAATGTGCAACCATATTACATTTTTTTATTAAAATAAAGGCACCTTGCAATGACCTTTATCATAATTAAAGTTGTATTGACAAAATGTGTGTCTCTAGAGTACATCTGCTGCCAGTCCTTCCTTGTCAAACTCCCCAGTCAAGTCAAGTGAAGGACTTATACTGAAGTCACATGATTTTCAGTAAGTGGAATCTTCTTCAAGGAGGAAAAAACAGTGCAGCAATGATTGCAGATGTCTGTGTCACAATCTTTTTCAAGGGAAATTTATATAGGAACTCAGCATTTAGAATATATTTTTATAAGTAAAAAGTTACTAATTATTATGCAATATGTGGGAGTAATGGCTGAAATGGAAAAAAAAAAACGGTATAACATACTGATTCACATCATAGTGACTATTACTATGACCAGGTCCAGAGGATCATTTCTCAACAACTCCTGATAGTCATTAATTCAGATATGAGTATTAAAGGAAGGTTAATATGAAGGGTTTTGGTCATCCTGACCGTTAGTCTAGTGCTATCTGATGAGTGATGTCTGGGTTTCCTTCATACATGCTGTGGATGTTAAAGGCCAGAGTATGCCCTGAAATTAACTCATTTAAACTAGCTTGTACTATGTGTCATCAAAACACGTTTGAAAGTATAAGTGGATTTTTAAAGGGGCATTAGACAACTTTTCAACTTGCTCCCCCAGCATTTCTAAGTGGTATTATTGTTGGTGCCTACTACCTACAAATTTAGCGATTTATTCAGACCACCCTCTCTCCCTGCCGTGTCTCTGACCTCTTAGTACCATACAAACCGGTACATACTTTGAGATCCTCTAAGGTCTTCTGTCTGTTCCACAGAACCGGCTGAAAACTAGAGGGGAAAGAGCGTTTGCAGTCAGGAGCCCAAGGGTCTGGAACGATCTGCCCGAGGAAATCAAGTCAGCTGAGTCGGGAAACTCCTTTAAATCCCTTCGTAAAACATACTGTTATCGGAGAGCCATTCCGGATTTGGGGTTTTAATTTCCTTAAGCTGTGTTTTATTTCTTTTACTTTATGACATTTCTTTTATTTTGCTGCCCCTTGTGAAGCACCTTGTGACATGGGTTTTGAAAGTGCTCTATAAATGAAGATTATTGTTATCAGGGAAAAGGCAAGACATACGGTATATTCAAATATATTATATTGTAATTCCCAACGCAGTCCAAGGCTTTTCTCTCTTGCCCAGTGCGCAGGCGGTCTCTCCCTCGCTGCAATGGACACAACCACTAAGCTTTATGCAAATTAGTATGTGATGATGTCACCAATATGCAGATGAGCGTACGGCGTCATCTGGCGACTTTTGGAGCTAGTGCCAGCTACTTTAATTGGAATAGAGTTGGCAACACTACGCTGCATTTTGTTTTCCACAGTTACTTTGGGTGTTCCACCGACCGCCATTTCCACTACTGGGGATAGTGACTGTAAAGAACTTATATTGATACTTTTTGGTAACTGGGGATAGCTACTGATAGCTACACAAAATAAAAGTGCTATCCTTTTTGTGTTTTAGTTTCGCAACGGTTGACGCACTTCCTTTGTGATGTACATTGAGCCTTCGCTTTCCCGGCAGAGATCGTACCCGGTGGCAAACAGAATTGCATAGTGAAAGCAACACTTCTGTGCTGTTCTGTATACATACTGTCTCTCTGTCCTATTGTCAGTTTTGGATTATCTGATTATTTTTGCAAATTGAAAGTTTCTGACTTCTGTTAAAAAAAAGATGGAAATGTATTCTTGATTAAAGCAGACATTTATGTTTCTGAAAGGTTCTAAAACATGACTTTGGCACATCTTGATATATCAACAGAAATATGCAAAAAAGAAAAAAAGGAGATACTGTCTCTCCTGTTAACTTCCTCATTCCTCTTCTCCTCTCCCCATTTCCCAGAAAGAGAAACACGATGAGCTTGAAAACAAGGAAGAAGCCCGGTGCAAACTTCTTTTTGAAATCAGCCACAAACTATGAGCAAAACCATGGGTGACATTATCCCAGACTTTTTGGTCCATGTTTCTCTGGAGTCATTGTTAAATTTAACACATAAACCACAAGCATTAGCCGTCAACGGATTGCTATTTTGAGATGTTTTTGATCTAAATGTCAATGCACAGTATATCTCTGAGAAGCAGAACAGCCTCACATCCCCATCCTACTTTCAGAGTCACATCACAAAAACAAAGAAAAGAAATAGTTCTTGTTCAGCGTCAAACTGTATCAGCCGTGATAACACGGGGACAGAAAGCCGATCGGAGGAAACCACAAAGACGGATAGACAGGCAAGCAAGCTGTGTCCAAACTCCTGGATCTGTGTGAGGTGGGACAAGGAGGACAAGAATGAATGAAGCGAACAAAAGACAGTCACAGACCTACGCTGCGATGACACAGCAGCTGATGTCCTCACGCCTCGTCATGTGGAGATGAAAACACACTGGACTTGAGTCTGAGCGAACGGACGCCAAGAGAGTGGACGGCAGGAAGTGAGTGATATCAGCTAGGGGAAGAGTTTGAGAGAGACGCTTCCTGGGTCACACACACACGTGTGCATACATGCGCGTTTGAAGACTAAAACGCATGGTGATGCAAGTGACAAAATGGGTGACATAACTGCGGTTAGCTATCTAACACATATGTAAGGAGGTGTTTTCTGTTTCCACTTTGATTTCACACATTTTACTACATTTTCATTTACTTTTCTGTAAACTGCAGCTCTTCTCTTAACTACTGGGGGGAGGTCAGCAAAGGTCAGATTAAGAGTTTGGGAGTGTGTGTCGTTGGGAAGTAAAAAGTGAAACTATATTAAGTTTTACTGGGAAGCAGTTTGGTAAAAGAAAAAAAAGGGGAAACCATCTTTATTTCATGGTATAAACACCTCATGGAGAACTTAATTGGAGGAAGTTTGATGCAGGAGGAACAACAACAAAAGCAATATCCAGCTATATCACATCAGTAGTGGAGCACTGGGTGTATCCCTCTTTCTGCAATACACACACAGCAAATGCACGGAAGAGAAAAGGGGAAACTCTATCTCAATGAGGTGAACAATACTTGACATATCTTGACATATTTTTACTACACACTTCCCCTCTTTGTGACAACTTCCTCACAGTTTTCACTACCAGCGCTGCGTACTATTAGAGGCTGCATATGAATGAAGAAAGATGCGCACACACACACACACACATGCAGGAGAGGGGGTAGAACGAGAAGAGAGTTATTTTGCAACTAGAAAGAGGAAGGTACATGTGTCACTCATTGTTTTGTGATGCAACACGGACCACTCAATGAACACACACTCCGTCTCACACACACACAGGGCTCACGTTATTACCGTCTCTTATCCAATCTGTTATGCAAAATATTCTGTATCGCCTGGGTATATTTTCATTACAACAAAAAAAAACTCTTGTTAACCCTGGAACAACGAGGGACCTGAGGGGGGCAAGATGGAGCATGCAAGTACACTCAGTCACCCACCTCTCCCTGTGTCCAACTCACTGGCCCAGCAGATTTGCATAGATATTTGCAAGTCAAATGAGATGCATGCAAGAGAAGGGGTGTAACTCTGGAGAGCAAACTCTCCCAGAATTCCCCTTCCTTCTGGGAGACTCCCAAATTTCTTCCAAGAAAAAAAAAGAGGATGTATCATACAGTTTGCTTATAATTGTTCCATCGTAGGTCATTGGGATTGGTCAAATGCATTGCACCTGCACACCTGCATGCAGAAAACACCCACAAAGGCACATTACACAGTAAGCTTCTCATGCACACATCTGTGTTTAAAATTAGTTCGGAGCAAAAACACTATTGATATTCTCAATGTACCTGATCACCCAAATCAGCCTCAGGGCCTGAAATAAAAGTGTTATCACTGTCATTTGTTTTGCCTGCATTTACATTGTTGATAGAGATGGAAATGTTGTCTTTGTTTTCTGCTAACTGATGCTTGAGGGGTCAAGACCTTGCTGCCCTTCACAGGCTTTGATTTCCCATGACCATGACCCTTAAAGGTCCTATATTGGAAAAATATAGATTTGAATGTCTTTTTTTTATTTATTATTATTATAAAGCAGGTCAAGGTGCTATATAAATACTGTGAAAGTACTGAAACACTCAATCCATGGAGAAACACACACAGCCCTGTTCAGAAACTGAGCCTTTGAGACAAGCTGTCAGGATTTCTGTAACTTTGTGATGTCACAACTATAAAACATGTAGACCATTTCACAGTTTTACACATAAAGTTTCTAAATGTGTCCCAACTTATTTTTAGTATATGTGAATGACATCACCTGACAGGAAGTAAACATGAACCCAAGCAGTTACCTAGCAACGCAATTATGTAGAAATGCACTAAAACGGAGCGTTTCCGACACAGGGTAAATAAATAAATATATATATACATATATACTTTTCATAGTAGGCATTTCAAAGAAGTATATTTTTGCAATATAAAATCTGCAGAGCCAAGAGTTGGAACCAAACAAAAGTTATAGGGAAACACTGTCACTCTAAAAGCTCACTGCTCTGATGTGAATCGAGCCTCTTTGAATTGAGTGGGAGACATTTTGAATATGCAAATGAGAGGGTCTGCCCTCTGGCCAATTGGTCCTCGAGTTAGAATACTATTAAAGCAAATTTTACTCTATTTTGGGTACTTAAGGATTCTATAGGATCTGCCACAGTCTCATGTTTATGCCGTCTGCCTCGGCTGCTCGTCTACCTTCAGTTCAAAGATGATGTCCTTTAGTACACAGGAGAAAAACACTAGTACACTAGTAGTAATACTAGTAGTATTACACTTCCCTTGCCAAAAATAAGTTTATTCAAGTGTGCTGTTACTTCTTTTAAACTTAAAATAAGAGAGTATGCTTTCAGTTTACTTTTTATGAAACTTCACAAAAGTATCCTTAAGTATACGTGGCTTATACTGACAAGTATACAGAAAAAGCATACAGAAAAGTATAAATATATTTGGCTTATGCTGAGCATTTGTAAACATATGTTTTGATATTAATTGACTTTAAAACTTCAACCCTACCATAAAACTTGGCCGTGCAAACCACAAACAGATCACATACATGCACACATCCCCAAAATCTAGACTAAATAAACACTGGCACGCATGATTTACCCCAACACTAAACGCCTTGTTTACAGCAGCCACAATATTACTGAGCCCGTGCAGTTGTGTCTTTGATAGCAATATGATTTGACTAATGATGCCGAGCCAAAGGAACAGGCCCAACTGGTTGGACTGTACTTACAAAAACAAGAGGAGACGTGACTTACAGGAAGCTGCTCAGCGGGCCTGAAGAGGAATTGCACAGACCAGTGGAGGTTTGGCTCCATGTATACAGTGAATATATGCAGAAAAAAACCCTAAAAGGCCCCTATTACAACGACTTTGAGGGCAACCAGCAACATTGAAGAATTGATAAATCTAGAAAAATTAGTGCCTTCTTAAGTATTTTGTTTTTTTATTCAAAGAATCCTGAAAAAAAGAGAGGGAATAATATGTATCTATCAACTTGTTTTATAATAAATACTCACTAATGGCCTTTTAAAGGGGAACTACACCAATTTTACACATGATCAGTTTACTTGTAATGAGGAGTACTACTCATCCTGTGAATACAGTTAAATAATATCTTGGAGGGAGCTTTCCAAATTATGAAAAAATACCATATAAATAACCCCTCATAATAGAATTCACTATTCAGTTGCACCATGGGAATTGTAGGAGCTGACATTTTTGGAGCAGTGGTCTCGGACTGTTTCCAAGTGAACCAAAATGCAGGCTACCTGTGTGGGCATTTGTTGAGATGGAGACAGGTAAACGACAGGTTAACATGAGTGGGAGAGGACTGGAATGGACTTCCGCAGAAGTCGGATGTTTGCTTTACATCTGGGCTTAAGAGAACACGCAGAATATGGTAAATAAAGCAAAAACAGTGACATTTATGAAGTCATAAACTGGAGGGATTTGTGCGCAGTGCCGAGCCAAAAACAAAAAAACTTTGACAACATCATAGTCCGCGATTCCCTGCATAGAAGTGACAGCTCTCGGGACGAAAAAGATAAATTTGCTCTTTTGTACACCCCCCTCAATTTATTTTTTTCATTTGGTCCGCTTTGACTTGTGCACTCTGAAACCAAACCAGACAGAAAACAAACAAAAGTAGCATTTTAACGCCAAAATGGACTATGGCTTATGAAACGCCCTTACTAAATATATATTTCATCAGTGCAAGCAAAGTTCTCAAACCATGCAGAGATTTGTTTTTATCAATATCAATTGTGTGGGTTGTACCGCAAAGGTCAAAGGTTACTACCAGGGTATAGATTTGACTAACATAAACAGCAGCAAAGGACAGCAAACCATACATACCGCTACTGTATTTTGGTGACACATTGCAAAAACACGTGTCATTGTGTGCGATTAATGAGCAAGTCACTGCAGGTTGCTGCACCTTTTCTTTGGACATGAACATCCAACCAGGCCCTCGGTACGATCAGGCTGCAGCCACTTAATAATCGGTTGCTGAGACTTGTGTCAAGTGGTCAGAAAAAACACCGAGGAAAAAACCCAATGTACATCGTGTACTTTTCGTGTGCTAAAAGCTCTCTCATCTGCCCACACGTTCTTACACATATTTGCAATATGTAAATTGCCGAAAGCAGGCAACAAATCTGTGCGCACATGCACGCATTAATCCCCCAAAAACACTAAATCACCAGACAGTGAAAATATGAACGCAAGTGTGCTGACATGTACTGTACTCGCTGTTTATCGTTCACACACACACACATATACACACACACACACACACACACACACACACACACATACACACACACACACACACACACACACACACACACACACACACACACACACACGCACACAGCAGGTGAAATGTGGCAGGTGTGTTTCTACAGTACCTGAGGGTTGTGTATCATTTAAGTCAGAGCTACAGCAGAGGGATAGGGGTTAAGAAAGTAAGATAAAATCTTTCCGCACACACTCAGAAGTACAGCACAAACAGGTTTTGCTCCTGGATATTGATCATGTACATATTTGTTTGCAGAGTGTTGTGAATGTGTGGGCGTTGCATGTCAGAGATCTCAATACTGCATGACAAATTAACCCTTTATTTCCCCTAAGCGTACGCTTTAGTCATTCCACGACACAGAGTGCCGCTCGGAAACCACCTGCTGTGCAGAGACACTCAAACACAGGGATGTAGTGGAGTGTAAACCCGCCAAAATACAGTTTATAATTAATTTTAGTCTGAGTCTCATACAGATGTGCATGCTTTTATTATCAAAAATGAACTACTTATTTGGGATTTAATAATAGAAGATGAATGGGATTTGAAAAGTCTTCACTGTTTGTGGTTACCCTTTGATGTTGGAGGTCAGAGGTCACGTTTATATTCAGAATCAGAATCAGAATCAGAATCAGAATCAGAATCAGAATTGTGTTTATTGCCAGGTATAAGAGATTTACACTAGGAATTTGCTTTGGTTATGTTGGTGCAAGTCAAACAATATAACAGTATAATAACAAAAGAATAGATAAAGATATTGCTTGATATTATATAAGATATTGTTC
Organism: Helicolenus hilgendorfi; assembly: GCA_916700815.1. NCBI lineage: Eukaryota > Metazoa > Chordata > Actinopteri > Perciformes > Sebastidae > Helicolenus > Helicolenus hilgendorfi. Next base: position 24,430 of record CAKALG010038334.1, read on the forward strand.
TCTCACCACTCATTTCTTTATTCGCCTTAAATTTTCCCTTATGTAGCTTCAAAGTTTGGTATAGTGTATGCACAAACTGGCACTATCGTGCATCATTTTATACATGTTTCTCTGTATTTAATGCCACAATTTCACGTCAATGCTCGATGTATTCAGTAACTATTCAATCAGGTAGTCTCATTCAGCTCTTTTTCATGAGTGACCTGAAAACAAGAAACATCCATAGTTGGACAACTGTACGACCAGCATACAAGAATAATACGTAAGCTTTAAAAAATCTCCAATTACATCGTTTAGCTTGAGGGAGTTTGCAACCAGTGTGATTTTGAGTTGAATTTAAAGTACAACTCTTTTGTTTGGGCGTATAACATTAGTTTTTGGAGATAAAGAAGTGCACAGACTCTCTAAGGCAGTGGTTCTCAACCTTTTCGAGTCATAACTCCCCAATATCACTGGGACATTTAACTCACAACGCCTCGTTGCAAACTCATTGATCGCTCATGAACTGTCATCATATCAAAATCCCCACATATAGCTGTAGATTCACTGTATACTGGCAAGTGCTTTAATGCTTTAACGGTGTCTAAACATATGACTAATGTAAGCCCCACAGCTAAGCAAGTGGGCGTTTGTGCTGTGAAATGGTAAAATGAGCATGGCTAAATTAGGGGATGCTTGTGTGGGCGTAGCGCTCTCCAAAGTATAGTGAAACGGAGCAGATGAGATCAAGATCTGCTGATTTTCAGTGATTATTGTGAATGCTCTGATTAATAAATGTTAATAAATAATGCTTTTGATTAGTTTTGTTTAGTTTGAACAGCTATTACCTATGCGTCGTCCAATGTGCTCCAGATACTGTGGATTTTTGCGAATTTTGCCTTCTGGGACTTTTTCTCTCCCCCTGACCCGCCGTGAAATCCCCAGTCAGAACGTCATGTGCAAGCACACTTTGACTCAAACAAATACACTCAATAAAACCTATACTGAGGTGAATTATATCACTGGTACAGGCCGTGTAATGTACTAAAAAACATTCCCCAGTCGAAAAAAATGTTATTTTATTTTTAATATGCTATTTTATTTTTTTCTCCACAACCATATAGCGACCCTCAGAAATGATCTCGCGACCCCCTTGGAGGTCCCGACCCCCGGGTTGAGAACCACTGCTCTTTTTTTAACTTTTTTTTTATTTATATGTATATATCATCTCTCACTGTCCTACTCACTGTACATGTAGATATACGTACATACTGTACATAATCATCCAGCCCATGTATATCTATTCAGTATTTATTTCTTTGCACTATTTGTATTGTCTACAACTCACAGAACACTTGGCTTGTATATAGACGTTTCATTTTATTTCTCATTTTATTGTTGGTCATTGGTTCTCTATTATATATATCTACATAATATTTATATATACACCTATTTTATCACCACTTTTGTACATGACAGTTCTGTCTATTCCTCTCCTTTATTTGTCCAGCTTTGTTGCCCTTGTCCCTAGCTGTTATTTTTTTCTGTTTCTATGTAAGTACGTTTAGAGAATCACTACTTTGGTGGTCTATATCAGTCTCTCCCAACCTTTTTAAATAAGGGACCCCTTTTCATATCATTGAATAACCGACAACCCCTTACTAAGTGACATATTTTATGGATATTTCATATTACACTCAATGCATAACAAAAGCAGTACACAAAACCTGATAAACAGTAGAATTATACCAAATAGCGAATGCAATAACTGCAGGAAGATTGTGTAAAAGGAGTGATTTGGATGAATTGTGAGCAGATTATTTTCTGTTAATAGTGCATCAAAAAGTGAATTGAAATACAAAATGTTTATTTTAAGGAACTTTTAATACAATTCTTTGTCTATATTATGTTTAAGAACAATAATATATCCTTAATACGCTTCTTTTTTGACAGATTCAGTGTTTTCTTCTCCGTGACCCTTGGCCATTGTTCTATTAGCTCTTTGGTTGTTTTAACTGCATACTTTTTTAATGCAGGACGAGGCTGTTCAGCAGAGAGAGAAGACTCAACAATTTAGTTTTCTTCACAGAAATGAATGAAACGCAGACATAAAGGCCAACTGTATAATTAAAAAAAATAATTCTCTTACACCCCTTAAAATCAAGAAGACCTTGCGACCCCCCCCATGAAGCTTAGTGGGGGTCGGGAACCCCCAGGTTGGAAACCACTGGTCTATGGTGACATGTACATTATGTAAGTGTCAGTGCGAGTTAAGAGTGGGAGAGTGAGAAATACATCTCATAATTATGTCTCACATGCTCTATTTAATTCTGCTAAAGTACAGGGGGTGGACAGAATAACAGAAACACATGAAAAGTAGAAGCTATTGCGGTGCTATTGGTAATAGATTGAATTAAACTGACAAATTCAGATAATGCAAAGAAAGGGAGCATGTACACAGTACATATACAGCAGCAGCGATACTGACTAACAACCAGAGATTAACCCTTTCACAGTAGCCAGACAGACAAGGTGAGACAGACAAAGCACATGTTCACCACAGTTTCATTTTTCACTTTCTACACACACACACACACACACACACACACACACACACACACACACACACACACACACACACACACACACACACACACACACAGCCTTTAACTCTTCATCTCACAGCAGTGGACGTCTCACAGTTTACTTTTCAGCTATGATGTGATTACCTCCTCTTTCTTTAAAAAAAATAGATACAAATAAAATAAAAGGTCTATTCCGTGTAATGCAGCTACTGGTGAAAAATGCCAAATACCTTTTTTCCAGTTTTGCACTTTGAGGTAGATGGTTATCGGCACGATGGGGTGCATGTTTTTACAGAGGGAGTGGTTGGCTGACTATCATTTAAGGGGCAAAAGAGGGGGCTCTGTTTGCACTGTCAATATTTACAGTGACACATGCTGGATGAGCACTGACTGACTGAGGGGAATTGAGTGTATGTGTGTGTGTGTGTGTGTTTGTGTGTGTGAGCGGGAGACAGTAAGACGGAAAGACAGTATTATCAGCATGAGTGGATGTCAGATGTCATGCCCTGATGAACAGATTTAAGTCTTCTTTATTGTTTTGGAGTGTGCAGTGCTAAGAAAGTCCCACAGCAGTGGGGAAAGTTGAGAAGTAGCGTTGGAAACGGGCCTCCGTCGCACGACAAGATCAAGTTTAGAAAAGTCAAGCAGCACAGTGTAATGTGATTTAAAAGGTGGCCAATCACGAGCGGACTCTGTCACAATCTCTTTTGCATTGCAAATCAGAGATATGCAAATGAGGGAGGGAAACACAGGCTGTCTGTACCGCTTCTCTCTCTCTCGCTGTATCACTATCTCTGGTGCTTTCCCTCTTTCAAACCTTGTATTTACTTTAGCTTAACTTGTCCTCATTCTTCTCTTTTCAATACTGAATCCACATTAATCCTCTTGACATTAGTTTTTCTTTGTCTTACTTTATTTTGGCTTTACATTTCCTGCTTCATATGCCTTTCTGTGAAAGTTTTCCTCTACAGGTGAGAAAAACCTCCTTGCGATATCCCAGCATGCATTGTGGGTTTCATGAGTCAACATAGTGACTCATTCAGCTTCATGTTCTCTGTTTGCCCTGCAAACTACAACTACGCTCGACTTTATGCTGTTTGATTTCAGCCTGTCTTTCTTCTTTCTTTTAAAGTTTTCTGTTTACACATGAGCTCTTGGCCTCTAGCTACGCTTACATCTCATAAATCATCATGTTGATTCGCAGGTTGACTATTGTATTTATACTGTAAACAAAGCAGCAGGGAGAGGCAATGTGCCCCCCTACCATGAGGAGCTTTTCCCTCACACACAGAGCCAACTGAAATGATGTCACTGCCCTCTAGTGGTCAAACATTACTCTTTGGAAATTCAAAGTGCTTGCATCGAACTGAAATCAGTCAATTTGAACACACAAATACACGAGGGATATTTAATGCGTTACATGTTAATTTGAAAAACATTGATTTTATTGCTCACAGTGCTCAGAGGTTGGTTGTAAGGACAGAAATGTACAGTCAAAAAAGTCAGATGGCAAACATCTCAAGTATTCATTTTGGACATCATTTGAAGGGTTTCATTAAAAAAAAAAAAAGTATGATAATTATTAAGCATATAAGATTAGTTTAGGTAAAGCTAGCTGTAGCTGTATCTGTACACCGTCAACCTTCAAATTCATGTGCTGATGATGAAGAGCATGTGATATGATTAAAGTGCCAAAAACAGCTATTAAATGGACCTTGTTTTGACATTATATTTCTAAACTGCTGCTCACGAATGATTTTTTAAGCAAACATGGACAAGAAGTACTTAAAGTACTCAGAGAAAAATGGAAACATCTACAACTCCGCGTCAACCGCGATCACAAAGACCATGTGATACGATCAAAAGCTCCAGAGCCACTACTAAACGGAACTCGTGGTGTGATTGTTTTCTCAGTCTCAATGTTGCCCACAGTTAACAAATGAACAAAATACAGAAAGAAAAACAGCATTTAAACGAGTAACAGCGACACTAGATTGACTCGAACCCACTTAGAGGCCGAAAAAGAAAACATTTTCTACTTACTTCGGAGTATTGAGCACTGGGATAACAGTTTTTCAAACCATCAAGTGACTATGTGAAGAAGGAGATTATACTATTGTAGTTGTGGTAGAACTGCACCACAGGATTATTTAGTTGAAAACAGTGGTTACTTTTGAACATGTATGACCATTTAACCCTCATCCCACCAACATATTTACCATATAACGACAACCGACAGGGAGTCCCCAAGAATTAACTACTGTAAGAAACAACCATCATAGTAAAATGCTAATTTGGTTCTTCTGAAGACATTATTAGTTATGTAATTAATGTCAACGTATTATTTTAGGAAAGTTAGTGAATTTACATATTGTAAAATGAAAATAGACAGAGCACAAGAAGAAATCTGTGTCCTTATACCCCTGATAGTGTTTAAATTAGAACCCATGACAAACATTTATCTATCTATTCTATTTGATCTATTTAAACTACATAGGCTGCAATTGGGGGGCTTTTGACAGGGCTTCCCCAAGACCCAAATACATTGGTCTTTTTTAAAAAGCACTAATTAAAACGGAAATGATACAAAGTCATTAGGAACAAACTGATTGACCTAGCCTTGAAAAATTGGAATGATCGAATAAAGCACCTGTGAGACATCACAGAGTATATCTCTGTAGCCAGTTGGTAGGATGAGGGTCACTTCAATGCATACAAATGTTCATAGTTTATAGACATGTTGGTGTTTCTGTTCAATTTTGTCTTTTTTGTGTCCGATCTTATGATAGAAGCTACAGTGTACCAGGTAGGCCTAAACTAACCTCTTTTGACCATCACTGTCAATTCACAGATTTTATGAGTCTGTTTTTAATGAGATGATAATTATAGTGAATCTGGAATAATAAACACCTTTATTAAACACATACAGTACATCTTTGTACTTGTTAGTGAAACCAGTATGGCTCAGTGAGCCCGTATCAATGCTGATTCTGAGAGGTACTGAAATACAAGGCCGCTGAGGCCACCTGTCTCGACTAGTAGGTCTAAACTACGGCAGTAATGCGTGACTTACAAATAATAAAACACTGCCGTGTTAGGTAGTGATGTTCTGAGTTCATTCTTAGTAACCGCTGGTACTGTGAGATAGTCTGTGATTCCCCATCACAGTATAGAGATGTTAAAAACAGTGAAACCAGTAGTGGATTACATATAGTGGGAGTTGTAGCAAAGTCAAGAGTGCTATAGTGAAGACATTAATACTTTATAGTTACCAGATCTAAAGATAGATATGAATATGGCCACTTTCTTACAACCTGGCCAGAGGCTTAACTTTATTGCACTGCACCTCATAAAAAAGGCTTAAAAACTGTCAAAGAAATTCATTGTTGTATAATTGTTTTTACATTTTTTATGAACATAGCTTGTCAATATATGGTTGATAATCTGTTAGAATACATTGTATGTAGAATATATTGTGCATTGGCTCTTTCCTCTATAGCTCAGGGAAGACGTGGAGCTTCTGCTGGTACCGTGTAAAGTACACAGCCTCAACCATGCCAGACGGGAATCTTAAATGTGACAACCTCAACTATATATATATGTAGAGCAGAAAAAAATACTTTTTTATATCGGTACATCTTACACTTGGACCAACTAGTATTTACAAATTTGTTATATGCTGTTTTAGGTTATCACAGCTTCAGTTCATCATTAAGATTAAAGATATTGAAGTACCATTGTAGTGGATGAATTGTAACCTAAGTATTTTTTATAGACGATGAATGACGGTATAGTTTTTTTAAAGGGACAGTGTGTAGGATTTGGCGGCATCTAGTGATGTGGTTGCAGATTGCAACCAACTGAATATCCCTCTGCTCACTCCTCCCTTTCCAACTGGCAAAATGACTTCATTACTTTATTATAAACATGATTTAATAATTATATGCTAAAATGGCAAATAACGGTTAAAATAGGGCCCTTTGGCTTGAGAAGCGGCTGTGCGCTGCTCTTCATCGGAGGTGGAAAACCAAAACTAATAGAAGACACTTCTGATCAGGCAGTTTTTCAAGAAATTTCAAATAAGTTATTTAATTAAGTTATTTTAATTATTATCTATTTACCAGCAGACATGGAAATAAAGCATATCAATTAACTTTGTATTCTTTTGCTGGTAATGTATTAAATAAATTACCAGCTATTGGGAAATAGCGGAATATAATTATTAAATCATTTTTACAATAAAGAAATTTGACAAAATTTTGAGGTAAATGTGGGATAATTTGGCAGTAATTCCAAAGAAATTTCAAATAGGTTATTTATCGGCCGGCTAATTATCACCTAATTACCATGAAATTTGCAGAACTGTAAAATTAAGTGTTACTTCCAATTCTGCTAATAGATCTCCCGAAATGCTACACACTGTTCCTTTAATTGTCTTGATAGTCAATACTCATATTAGAATTAGAAGTATCTGCAATTACTAATTGACCCAAGTCTGTACGTGACATCGGATGCAGTGCACACAGCGCCTGCAGTAAGTGTAAAAAGAAAGTGCTATAAAAGCCGTAGAGAGGTAACAGAGCAGTGAGTCGATGTGTCAGAACAGTACATTGGCACCTTAGCAATGCTCACCCAATCTGACCCTGATACTGGGTGAAAAACAGGAAGCAAGCTGCTATACAGTACCGTGAGTGTGTTTCAGTATGCTGGTATGGCTGAAGAAAGAACAGGCAGAAACTGTAAGAAAGCTTTTCCAGAAAATGGTAAAACACCATTACAAAGTGTGTTTCACAGACAGACCAAGTTGCTGTTAAGGCTTTGTTGTATATGAGCGAGGTTGTCAGATAAATAAATAAATGCACCCATTGAGTTGTTACAAAGGTAACGCCAGTGTAAGAGTTATATTTCCCAAATATCTTTACCCTGTAAAAAGGTTAATACATTGCTGAGATTTTGGCATGTGAAGTGCTGAGGTTCGTACATCACAGTATGTACAGATTATACCGTTTATAACATTACACGAAACACAAACACTTTAGAAAAAATGGCTCCGGTTTGTGTTCTCCGCATCGGTGAGTTCAAAAAACATCCAGCTGACGGTTGATGTCAGCGTTCCAAGGTTCTATCGGTCAGTTCAGTCAGTCAGTGTTACAGGTTACACAGTTAAAATACATTGTACAGTTTACAGTACTATGACATTATACCAACTTAGTGAGTTAAAAACGCACTTCAGTGAAAAGTAGACAAGTGAGACACTTGTACGAAAGAGCATCCAATAGAAGTGCAAGCTGTACAAAAAGAGAAAAAAGTGAAAAGAGCTTAATACAGTGTGTATTGTCTAAAAGTTTAAAAAGCATCGCATAGTGGATATATTCATATATTCCTCTTTTATCTTTCATATATTGTTATGTCATCTCTTCCAGCACAGTCCAGCTGACTTGTATGTAAATTTGGCTTTTTCATTTCTTTAGCAGCATTGTGCAAAACACTTTAATTCTTCGTCTTCGTCGATCCCTCGTCCGTCATCAGATAGAACCTCTCAATTCCTGCTTTTGTCAGATATCACTGGAGGAAAGAGCACTTTGTCAAATTGGCATGTATTTACTAAGATTGTCCATCCATCCGCCCCACCATAAATCGTCTTCTTTTTTTCCCCCTGCAGGGCTACAATACTCCGCACCAGCAGAGGGAGCCATTTCTCATGAATTGAAGCCTGACTCTCCGCTCTCAGAGCCTGTGAACAACCAGCGGTGGGAGAAAATATGCTGGAGGACACTCCTGGAGGACTCTCCTCTCCTCCGTTTACAAAGGAAGATCAAACGCCTCAAGAAACAAGAAGATTAAGGGATGTCTTCCCCCTCTCCTCCTCCTCCTCCTCCACCTCCACCTCCTCCTCCTTCTCCTTCAGGCTCCTCGACGTGCGAGTGTGTTTGCGTGTCTGAAGCTGTGTGTG
>CAKALG010038335.1:0-18904 GCA_916700815.1 Helicolenus hilgendorfi
TGGGGAAGCATAACCCCGACCCTCCGGTTCCCCCTCAGATTAACACTGTTAGCTCTGTCAGCACTGTTGCCGTTGTTTTCACTGTTAGCGCTGTTAGCAGTGTTAGCTACGAGCTACCGGCTCAATCGTTGCCATGTTGAGAGCCATGCGGAGGCAATAGAAATGCTCCCAATCTCGCATTTAGCACCTAAGACTCAACTCTTGAGGAGGCAATCCTATTTACCCCTATGTGGTCTCATCCTTTGAAAATGTTGCTCCCAGCATCGTGTTTACCATCTCTTCAAAGTCATTATGTTATTTTTGAGCAGATATATGGCGAGCAGCTGGATGTCTGTGTTCTCTCTCAATCAAACATCTGAAGGCCTCTGAACATCTTGGTCGGAGGCCAGTCCCCCACTGTTTAGTGATGGCGTCAGAGCTCTGCTGAGCTCCTCTGTATGGTGGAGATCTGCTTACAGTGTGAGCTGTTGTACAGGATGTTTTGAGAAAGTCTTTTTTTTAATGGAAAGAATACAGTGAGAGCTGGAGCTGGCTGATAAATGCAGAGTGTTGCATAAGTCTTTTTACAGAGACACCAATGAGTCACAGCTACGGCACATTCTGATTTCCAGTTTTATCACCATCTGTTTTCTCCCCTTTCCTCTGCTTGATGTTCTTTTGATCGAACAATCTCTCACAGTGTACGGCCATACTTTGATCCACCATAATAGTCGTAGCCTGTATAAAAACCCACTTGGTATCCCAATAAGTGTCCAAATCCCATTATCCATCCAGGGTAATAATATAAACCACATCATATCCTATCAGGATGATAGAGTGGGGCTGGCCCTCTCTGTGTCGTTGCCGCGAGAGCTGCACCAGCTTTTTTTTATTGGATTTGGCCCGATGCACTCACATTCATGCTGGTGTTTATGAGTGGCAAATTGCTGTTTGATATCTAAATAATGTCAGAGGGGGGGATCCTCTGCTATGTTACAGGAGCGCCGTGAAAATTAGGCCCCCACCTCCCCTCCGTCAGCCATGATGGATTGGTTTTAATATTGGGTGAAAAGCAAATATGCGCAGTGATTAAAGAGAGAAAGAGGGAGCTCTTACTAAATCTATTTTCTAGCTTTGTCTCTGCATTTCTTTCTTCCTCAGCAGAGGCAAGACGTCTGGTGACAATGACGACATCTGTTGCTTTCTGTGCCGAGTTGTTTTTGAGCTGTCAAGTCTGACGTATAAAGCTTTGCTTTTGAAAGTAGAGTGCACATTTTGGGACAGTTTTGGTTTTTGACAAATCTTGTGAAAGCTGCTTTTAGGTATGGAAAGCAGCTTGTATAGCCGAATAAATTGACAAATATAGACCTTAGCTTGAATTTAGGTCTGTTTGCTTGGATGCACAAAGGGAAATTTAGGTTATTGTACATTTGCTTTGATTGGATTTTTATAGATCAATCCATTGCATCGGCTTCTGTCTATGTGCTTTTTTAAAAATATCTCTATTAAAGCAGCAGTGGGTAGAAATGGAGCAATTATGATTAAAACAAGTTATTTTCATAAAATGGTCACTATATCCTGACGTTAGTGCATGTGTCAGGTAATCTGAAAAAAATCTTGTGCTTCGGTGTCCTCCGGTGTCCTCCGGTGTCCTCCTGTGTCCTCCGGTGCTCTTAATGGCATCTGCAAGATTTCACAGACAAAAAACAACCAATCAGAGCCGAGCTGGAGTCTGCTGTCTATGAGCCGGCTGTCTATCACTCGCAAACTCCATGAAACGGTCAAACTAGGCAGCGCTGATCAAATATGGATCAATATTCTGTTACTGTAGTGCCTATTTCTCGCCTAAAATCTTTTCATAAACATCTTGTAGTGTACTGTTTAGCTGTAAAAAGAGATCTGTTGAGGAAATACCAAGCACCGCCCGTCACTCCCTAGATTTTTTAAAGCCTGAAAACAGTTGAATTACAATATGCTGAAAGGTTAATATGGAATTTCTGCCCAATGATGCCGAAACCTTTCTGCCTACTGAAGCTTTAAGCAAAGTCAATTTACAGCCTGTCAACGTTTTTAGTCTTTTTGATATCTTTTTTTAGTCCAGTATGTCCTAAATCACCCAGACTACTTGCACTTTCTCACCAGTTGCTGTTTATCTCCCATCATGACTCAGATTATTTGACAACTGTTGGGATATTTCCTTCCAGGTAGCTCTCCTTACTTTGCTCAGTCTAAGGTAGTGGAAGCTGTGGACAGCAGAGGGCAATGTTGTGCTACAGACAGTGCAGAGAGGGGAGTTAAGAGACTGGAGGAGGCAGAGAGAAATGTGCATCTTTCTGCATTGTCTCTCACTGTGATCACTTCATTTGAACTCCCTGCCTTCACAGAGAGCCAGTGGTTTCTCCTCATATGTGCAACATTATCAGGCCGACAGCAGGGCTTTGGAGAAAAGGCCAAGTTTTGTTCCTGTCCGTGCAACCTCTGTTTATAGATCTCCAAATGCTGTTTGGCATGACGTAGGTAGCACTGCACAGAATAAAGTGGGAGTAACAAACACACATACACATATTTCTCTACCCTTTATTCCCTTATCCTAACCTTAACCGCATGTCTACACCTTATGCTAACCCTACCTTAAACTAAAGGAGCCCCACAGCAGAGTGGACTATCGCGTCTTGATCCCCACAATGTGATGAAAACAATACCCCACAACACCATATGCACCAATGCGCAACACAGCCTTATTACACGACTTCAAAGCAGTGAAGAGCAGAAGAAGACAGTGCTTCACCGATGGGAAAACATTTGAACATCAGTCATGCAATTCCTCCGCTTTTGTTTCTTGAATAGTTGTTCTCTAAAGAGCAAACTGGTTTCAAAGTGAAGAATCCCATATGGTTCAAACTTGGGCTCGGAGTAATGAAAACGTGGCAGTAGTCACATTCATCCTGTAAAGCACAAGTTTCTCCTTAAAAGCGTACAATATGTTGCCAAATTTAAGCTGTCAGTGCTGTAACGAAGCTCCAGTTAAAGCCTCCACCCCTCCCACTTTTGGCTTGCTTTCTAAAAGGAGACACATACTCCAGAAAGGCTGGCTCAGCTGAAGAAAAACTTCTCTTTTGACTCTGGTATATTTGTTGTTGTGTGCTATATTCACAGTGTTTGCAGTCTATCACGTATGATTGATGCACACTTGATTGACATCTATTATCTCTCGTGTCAACTTTTAATTTAACTCCACAAGAAAAGAATAAATTATAAGAGAATAAATTATGTTCCTCCCTGTTGATAAGTTTTTAGATGTTTCGGGATGAATACAAGCAAATATTGATTCAACCTCTGTTTAGCAGGTTTATGAATGATGCTGCTTCTCTGTTTGTCCTCTAGATTATGGACAGCATAGCGGGATGTTTCTGCTGGTAACCATGTCAAGGTTTCTACGTTTTGACGTCCTGGGATAGGATTTTATTATTTAATGTTATCGATACTTGTAGTGCTTCTCATTTTATTTTAATGTTACTCGTTCATAGTTCTGTAAATATCTGAGGGACCTTATCTGAAAACAATTAAATGGTAACTGGAATTGAATTCAATGACCTCATCCACATTGTGAAAATCATCTAAATATTCAGCCATGGCATTGAAAATCTTTTAAATAACACTAAGCTACGCTTTCTGTACTACAACACAACAAACTCTGCTCGGCTGTCACTCGCGTTTCCACCATGAATGTATTCCACTATTCCACCGTTGTCTTCTGGCAACACGTCACATCGCCAGATTTCTTAACGAGACTCCTCCTTGAGTGAGATGCTTTCCATAATTTCAGACACTTATAATAACAATCAGAGCCTGTTAGGGCAAAAATAAGCACTTATAGTGGATGTAAATGACGGTGACACCTTCCCTCATATATTGCATCCTGTGAGCACCTGCGGTCTACATCACTCTCTCTCAATACTGGAGTAATTTCAGAAATTGTTGTCGCTATTAGTCAGTTAGACTAAAAAAACATGGGAAAATAGGGTCCCGTTTGAAAAATACAGAAGTAACCCTTTAAAAGTTATTCTTTGTGGAACAACTATTATGCATGCTTATCATTTGCTGTGTTTTCATTCACTTTGTTGAAGTTATCCCACTCTTCAGGACCCATCCTTACTGCCAGCAGAAGTAATTACCGGTTTAACAATGGAAAAAAAGTGACAGTAATCCCATTAAACAATGAATAGCTGCAGAATGAAATCATGTTAGGAAAATGTAAAATATTTCTGTACCTCCACACCCACGCAGGTGTTTTCATTTTGCCTGATTAGACCTATTTTCAGCACTGATTGACATCTCTCTCCAGTTGCCCCTGTTATGGCAGGTCAACTTTTATCATTCTTATTGGTGTGTTACAGGGAGAGTTCGGGTGTTTTGAAGTGGGTATGTATGAGGTTCTTATCCATAGTAGGTGTATTACTTACAGTAGATGACGGTCGTAGTGACCCCGCATTGAGAAGCAGACAGGTGTACCGACATCGGAGCAAAGCAATACATATTTTTACGGCTTTATCTTGCTGTCAGACAGCTCTTTCCTTTTCCTTTCGACGGGGGAATTGAACTGAAAGTGAAACTTATCTATGCTCTCTCCAAAGCCAGCAGGCTCAGATGACAAAATCAGTATAGATACGTTTCACTTTCAGTTCAGTTTGCCGTCGGAAAATATTATAAATATAGCGTACACTTAAACGGATATCAGTTTTTTAGGTGGGCCTTTCTTTTAGGTGGCTAAAATATGTTTTTCTTCCATCCCCGTCCACAGCAGTACATTACTTTGCTCTGGTGCCGGTGCTCCTGTCTGTTTCTTGATGCTGGTAGCACGCCAACCGTCATCTACTGTAAATAGTACACCTAGTATGGATAAGTACTTCACACAGCCCTACTTCAAAACACCCAAATTATCCCTTTAAGATCGGTGACATGACATCATTTCCAGCATATCTGCCCAATGTCAACCTGAGCAGAGGTGCACTTAGTCAAGTTAACTGAAAACAACTGTGTGGATGTGCAGAGCCTTTAAGCGTCAATGTTCATTCTTGACCTTGGTAGTAGTTTGATAAAACAATCTAAAAACTCAATCCAATCCACTCAATGTCCACTTAATGTTTGTTTGTTTGTCAGAAGCAATCATGTTTTGTGGTAGTTGAGAGTTGAAATTTTGACTATTGACGTCAGCTATCCTGCAGTAAAAGAGACAGTAGAGACACTTACTAGAGATGTAACCATGCACAACATATGGTGTGTTTGTATACATACATCCTACTGTATACGGTGTGGGTGGTGTTTGCTCTAATGGTGCAATTATCACCTTTTATTTCAAATGCATAGCTTACACTTTGTAGCCTATATGTTCTTCAACCTGTTGCTGTATAGATTTACATAATGCCCTGGGGAGGTTTGATTAAGGAGACTCATTAGGCCTGTTCTTTAGGCTTAAGGGACTGTGAGACTGGTGACATGACCTTAACACATGTATGCAACACACCGCAGAGAGATATTATTGACAGCAATCTGCGCTGCCTCACTGTGTATGTGCTCTAATTAATTTTGAGATTTATGCATCACACCTGGTTTGAAAATGTTGGCTGTTTGAAAGTGCATAGCTATAGGCCAATTATAAAACCTGTCTCTGAACCATCAGATTTAAGACTCTGTCTTGAGCTGTGTGTTAAACAGCAGGTGGATATATGTTTCTGCTCAGCCTGCTCTGTGAACCAATGTGTATCATCCACAACTGTATTTCCTGTGGTGTTATTGTGTTTTTCATTCTGGTATGATTGTCTATGTAGTCAGTCACAAGTATTGCTTGTGTGCTATACTTTTTCTCATTCATTCCTTATTTTTCGTGAATGCGAGTACATGTTTACAGGAAATTGTAAAACACTGCCACCACAGAGGCAAATATGTTGATAGATTTATACCTTATATATGAAGAACAAATGGGAAAACTGGATTTGTTAGTCTCAAAAGATAAGGCAGGAGATATTGCATATTTTTATTACTATTGACAGTGACTTTTCCCCCTACTAATTTTCTCCTACTAACAAGTATCGGCTGCGTATACAAAGCCGAATATAAGTAATTATTCATACCGTTGCACTGGGTAACATGTTCCTTCATTACCATGAACATGCAGCCCGGTGGCACTAAAAGGTGTGAATAACAAGATAATGTACAAGGCAAAAGTGTGTAATAAGAACGACTTTCTTGCTTAAGGCCTGTCATGTGTACACCTTGTAGTCTGTGCTGACTGAAATATAAATGCTTCTGCGTTAACATGCTACGCTAAGAGCTGGTGACGTAAAATAAAAAGTGAGAAAGACTGCTTATGGCTGGTGGGAGGAGAGGTGGATGGGTCCAACTACCACAGGACTTTCAGCCAGGAGGCCGGTGTTAGAGACTGGTGTTGTTTTGTTAGTGACATTTGTGACATGTTTTCCGTTGTTTTTCCTAAACCTAAGTAAGTGGTTTTCCTGCCCCCTGCTGGTAATGCACCTATATACATGCGTGTAATATTCACGCCTTCGTGAGGCCAAACAACACTGACACACTATCCTCTGGTGGACAGGCGGGTCTATTACACGCTTTGGCGTGATGTCGTGTTGGAACATGGGCACTGTAGTTTATTTTTGGAAGTCAAAGTATTCAGAAACAGACTAACACATTTTTTTTGTCTTTTCACAAGATTTGTTGACAATAAGGAATATGATAACAATAATCCTTTAACATATTGCCGCTGTATGAATGCTCACTAGACCAAAATGGCCCAAAGGAGTCCTCCTGTGAACTGCCTTGACCTCAGATAAATGGCCAGCAGTAAAACATGAGCCTATATTGAGTCTTGTTATGTTCTGCCTTCCATTCTCTTTTTACAAGGCATGGCACATCCCACAGTAAATGTAGCGAGCCTATGAAACCCTTCTGTGTGAAAAGCCATATGATTGATGGACGAAGGAGCTGCTACAGCAGCATAGACAGGCCTTCAGCTTACCTCGGGGCTTAATTCCTTCTCCCAACTGGCATGCTACACTAAGAGATATACACTTCAATTATACATGGGGATGGTGGGGGCGCAGACTCCAGGCTGCCTTGCCCGAGAACTGATCAATATTTCAGCAACAAGGGGACCGAACATCTAGCGGAGCAGCTGCTGCTTAACAGCTTTACACACTGGAGTGGCACACCCCGTAATACAGCTATATACTGTAGGTGTGTGTGTGTGTGCATGATCGAGGGAATTCAAGGGCCACAAGAGCTACTGCCGATGTGACAGTAGGGAGAGATGAGAGCCTTGAGGAGGTGTTGGGTCTGTGTGTGTGTGTGTGTGTGTGTGTGTGTGAGACTTATTTCTACTGTGTGTGGGGCGTATTGACTTGATTCTTACTTGACTCCTCTTGTGCTGGCTCATATCTCTTTCCGTCACTCCCTCTTTTCCCTCCACCCATGCAAAGACGCACACCGTGAGCTTGTCCCTATAATTCTGCTATCAGCTCCTCCGGGGTGTTCTGTATCGCCTGTGTGTGGGGTAGAGAATGAAAGAGGAGACACTGAGACAGAGAGAAAGAAAGAGATTCTGTCTGTCTCGTACTTTGTTGTTCCAGGCTTTGACATGTCAATATCAACTCTTGTTGAAATGCACCTTTTTAGAATACCTTTTTGAATCTGTAGTCTGGCAGTGTTCCTCCGATCCTTTCATCGTTGAATATTTCCTGCATTCCTCCCCTATTGTGATGCTTCTCCAGCATTCACAGTCAGTGCCCGCGGTTTGTCTGTGAGGCATTTCAGACAGGATTTACAAAATGTCAGGAGACCAAAACCTGGGTGACAAACTAAGACTTTACCCAGCGAGCGCAGAGATCTGTCGTTCGGCAAAGCTGGAGATGTTGTAGAATGCAGATTC
Source organism: Helicolenus hilgendorfi (assembly GCA_916700815.1). Classification (NCBI taxonomy): domain Eukaryota; kingdom Metazoa; phylum Chordata; class Actinopteri; order Perciformes; family Sebastidae; genus Helicolenus; species Helicolenus hilgendorfi. The sequence goes on from CAKALG010038335.1 coordinate 7,919, forward strand.
TTTGGATTTTGTTGGAGTCGGGGACAAGGCGGCACACACCAGGGAAACTGAAGCTAAAAACAAGGAGCGGGCACTCTGGGAAAAGGTTATGGGGAGTTGTGCTGATTAGGAGGTTTTCATTGTGTGCATGCGTCTATTATGGAGTCAGTGTTGATGCTGATAATAGGATTGGGCCGTCATTGAAGCAAGCAAGGAAAATGTCAGAATAACTGCACTACTACTGTTGTTTCATCTTGCTGATTTCTCATCAGTCTCAGACCAGCCTTGGCAATGAGCCAGGGCATATAACCTGTCAGGACACATGTAACTCAGAGTCAACGTTCCCTCTGTCTTCAGGACCTTAGTCCGTTTTCAACTTCATCTGTAATGCCCAAGTCAGTTTGGAGCCATTATCCATCTTTGTCAGTATCTGTCTTCCCCACATTGTCTAGGGAGAAAGAGTTTGCCTGTTTCTTTCAGGTGATAATGGTGTGTTTGAGCAGCATCAGGTGGTTCGGCGAAAATGACATTTTTTCCATTTATTTTGAATGAGGGTAGTGTGTTTGGGCTGCGGCCGCAGGGGGTGCCGTAGGAAAAACCCCACAGCAACCTGCGTCGGAAAAGTAGAAACAGATTCAACTTTTGGAGAAACACAACCTTACGTCAGCCGCGGTGGCCAATCGTGTAACTAGCAATCCAGAGCAGTACAACCCAGCCATGAAGGAACAAAATACGTTAATCATTGCAGGTAATGGGCCATTAAAGTGACTCGCCCAGACCTCTGCACAGCCCTTTGGCAAATTGCTGCAACGCCTGATCTTGTGTGAATGCAGCTGAAGTCACATGTGCAAGTCTCAAGTCTTCACCTTCAAGTCTCCAGCAAGTCCCAAGTTGCTGTGGTGAGAATCAAGCAAGTAAAGTCGAGTGCCTGCTATAAGTCAAGCAAGATGCGTCAAGTCATTGCTCAGGTAAAGAAAGGCCCAAGTCAAGTCGTATGAAATTCTGATGATTTACCCCAATTTAACATTTCCCAAAGTAAATACTGACCGTCATAATTATAAAATGACGTCTCCATATCTATCTCCATAATTAAAAGTCATGCCTGGCATAAATAGAACACCATGGAAATGTTTAAATTATAAATGTGCTCACATTTTATATAAAACAAAAAAACATTTGTTACATATACATATTCATTGATTTGTTCATATCACATGTATTCAATTCATAAAGCAACAGTTTGTTTATTCCAATATCTGTAAACTTTGTGTTACCAAGCGTAAAATCCCACCACCGCTTTGGGATGCTTTTGTAATTGCCTGACAGCCGCGGTTCATCTTCTCGCTGTGTGTGCGCGCGTGACAGTGTGTGTGTGTGTGACAGAGTGCTTGCACACACTTTAATTGCGTACTCTCGCAATTCTAAGTTGACAATTTTTTTTATTTATTTTTTTTATTACCCACCTCCATGATGGCTACCTCCTTGTGTGTTGGCCTCTGCCGCTTCCTAGTAGATTGCCAGGTTATCATAATGTTTGTATTCTCTACCTTTTAATTGTGTGCTATAGACACTCATCCAACATTTTGATTTAAATCAGGAACTATCAGATCAAACAACGAGTAAACAAGATTATGAATCGGACATTTGATGCCAGCTTTCGCTATTTGACAGTTTTCAGTTCTTATTGTTTTGGACACATTTGGTTTAGTACCAGAAAAGTACTGAGGTTCAGTTATATACATGCTGGCCGGGCATCCTCATCTACAGTGACAGTGAAAGGTTGGTCACCTTTGAATAGCTTCTCTAGCTGTTTAAATTCTCTGTAGCCTAAAATAGCCTCACATGGAGATTTTTTGAAAAATGAGAATTACTGGTCGATGAAAGTCGCATCACTGTCACCCCCATTCCTTGGAGGGATTCCACATAATTGGGCTGTTTCTCCAGTAATTGCTGCAGTCCTCTCATCTTTGGCTGATAAATCAGCTTTTCCTGTCCTCCACCTGTTCTTTTTCTTTTTTTCCCCCCTCTCTGTTTTGTCCTTATGACATAAACTTCTATATTAAACCACTGTTTTTTTTATTTTATTTCAGCCACATTGCACACCACAGGGACACATTTACTGCCTCCATTAATGAAGTCCAAGCGTCTCTTTTTCCTCGCACCAGTCACTCAGATGATAGAAAGGAGCACTTTTTGTCCCTTCAACTTCTCAATCAGCACCATTACACTTCCTGTTCTTTTTTCACCTGTCATGCTTCAGGTTTTCACTAGCTGCCTCATCCACCTCTACATCTCTGATCCTGCAGAATGGCCCTCTTTATACAGTATATAAAGGTTCAGGAGTGTATTATGCTAATGGGAAGATGTAGGCATAATTTTTTACAAGGTTCCCAAATTTACCAGCTACTCAGCAAGAGATAGAACTGCTGCCTGGTTTGCACCATTCTTCAATATGGTATTTATCAGCACAAAGTAAGATCATTTCTATGGACATTTTAGTGAATGAGACCCTATTTGCCTTAGAAACAGTAAAATGGTAAGAATGATGACATTATTACTCTGTGGATGTATTAGAGTAGCCTTAGACAGTAGGTCTTTTTGAGTTGACACAGAAGTGGATAGCAGTTGCTATGGAGCATTGATGCATCATTTTTCATGCTGGTCAAAGAAACTGTTGCTTTAAGAGTTGTTATTTTGACTTGCAACAACTAGTTTAGCTCATAGACTGTATATATAGATGGACGACGCGTCCCTACTTCCTTCCATTGTACAAAAGTCAAGCCAAAATATCCCAGATACAGGAGCTGCCGTCTTGAGATTTTGACATTATTTGGAGTCTGCAAAGTAGTGATTGGGGGGCTGGAGCCGCGATATCAACGTGGCTATCACAAACCGAGCACGGCCGCAGCTCGTTAGCTTGAGCCACCTAGCTGCTACGTTAGCACCACGGTAGCTGTTTGGCTAGAAAGATGCAAATAATCAAATGATGATCAAATTGACACATGTCCTATTACACAGACTCGTGAAGGTGATGGAAAGTTAAAGTTACATCTCCTCTCTCATACAATTCTCGAGCCTTGGCTGCGTGACGACTTCACTCAAAGCAGCTGTCAGTCACATCTGTCAATCGTGACATCTGCTCGCCTTTTTTTAGCATCAAATAACTAATTAAAACCAAACTTGAATACTTGAACATAAATCAGCGTGATAAGAACTACCTAAAATGACAGAAACCATCTTTGGGAAAAATGTATTTGATTGTGTACTTTGACTTTTTAGTTTGGCCCATGTCCCATCCGCTAACATGGAGGAGGCGGCTTTATGACCTGTACTGCAGCCAGCCACCAGGGGGCGATCGATATGTTTTGACTTCACCTTTGAAGTCGTCCATCTTTGTACAGTCTTTGGTTTAGCTACATCGCTCCCATCCACACTTTTTGTCATCACCATATTTTGTGGCAATTTATCTGTTGCTGTTTTACTGGGTCTGATGTCTCCATTCTTAATCCCACCTGCAAAGCAATGATGAGAACAGCAGCAGACGTATCTGAATCGTTAAAAAGAAAATTGGAGATGTTGGCAGTGATTCAGAGGTATGAATTTGGCCGCGTCCAAATTGTATTCTTCTGACTAATTGGGACTTATTTTTGGAATTCCTTTCTATGACTTTACATTGATTCTTGGGACATGTGTTGCTATTCTGTTTTGTTAATTTGTGGCTCATTATGCTGCTGCCAGTGTTCCTTTTTTCCTCCTTTTTTCTCTATTTGGGATTAATTATCCTCCAGCCCTAATTCAGAACTCTTTTTGGCCGTTTTGGCTGCGAAGCTATTTAGAAGTGGGTTGTTGGGATGTTCTCCACGGGTCAGTTCCACATCCGGTCCAATATGTCTGACCTGTGAGTAACCTCTTGTTGAAAGTCTATTGGATTCAACTGTCATATGCACACTCTGCCCCAGCTGTGATCCAGTGACATAACTGGCCATAAGGAAGCCGGGAGCCTCCATCTCTGTCTTTTTCTCTGCCTCTCTATCATCCACACCGCCATCTCTCATCGCTCCTGTTGACAGTCACAGAATTTCACACAGAGAGGATTTGTGATGCTGATACCCGCTGGTTCTGTGCCTGTCAAATGACTTACTGTATCTCTCTCTCTTCCTCTCTTTATCTCTCTTTCTCTCTCTCCCCCACACACACTTCAAGGCATTGGCCATGCTGCCAAAACTAGTATCAAGGCGTTACAGCCAAGAATCTTCCTAAGTGCATGTGCTTGCTTAGCTTCATAGGACTTCATGAGTTGAGCTATGACGTTGAGTCTGAAGGCCAAAAGTAACAACTGTAGTAGACATACAGTAGGAGCTCACAGTCACATGTACACTTATATAAAGCCCGATTGTTTTTTTTTTTTCAATGCTGTATCATGGCAGCCTTTATTCATCTTCAACCCACGTGCATACACAGTCACATGCATTCAGGTTCATGCATAACATGTGAATAGTTAATACAGGCATGCAGACATGTGGAGCTGGCCTGTTAGCTAAATCCCAGGTAGCTGACACTGGTGCTCCCAGCCTTCCAGCTAGCGTGTTGGCTAAATGGAAATGCCCTGTTTGCTTTTCTTTTGGGAAGCCTCCAGGGGTCAAACAACAGGGCCCTGTCAATTACACTCCAGTTGCTCTGGACCTCTATGCAAAACCTGTGCTCATTTGCAGCCTCTTTGTTTTGTGCAATGCCTGTGATTCCCCCTTCAGTGCTTGCCCAGTTGCCCACAAGTCAGGCATTTGAATGACCACCTCGAGGGGGCCAGAAGAATTAGCCTCCGCTTTTACAGTCTGATAGCACTATGAGACGTCCATAATTGCTTGTTTAGCACCAACAGCCACTAATAGGACTCTGTGAAGCTATTACGCCAGTTTTTATTCATATTTTCCAAAAGCAAGTTTTACAGTGTATAAACATTACAACTCACTGATTACGGATTAATGCTGCAATACCGTTTTTGTTATCATCTTTCAGTAGACGGCAAGTCGGCTTTACGGTTTAGTGTGTACTTTTTCTCTGTCTATTAATGTTATGCAATGAATTCATAGACTGTATATAAGAAGTGGACGTAGTCACTGTGACGTCACCCAGTGGTTTGTGGACTGAAGCTTTGAGTCCTTGAGTTTTGGCATTTTGTCCGTCACTATCTTGGTTTTTTGCAACCAGAAGTGACACGAGAGGGTGGAGCTAAGTACAACCGAACGCTGAATAAGACATTTTTAAGCAACCGAAATGTTACAATTAACTTTCATGAATTCACACCAAAAAACATGACTTCCCAATGGCAGTTACATAAAGGTTTTCCCAGGATACATTTCTTACCTGCTGCCATATCAAGTAAATTCAGTTTACTATGAGACAGATCTAAAATGATTCAAGGCAGAACCACCATCACAATCGTCTGCCTTTATCTCTTTCGCTCTCTCTTCTCTACCATAGCTTTACATCTCACAGCAGCTCCGTTACACTTTCATTTGTCTCTTTCCTGTCATAGTTAAGTTCTCTGTCACCCACAAAGGGGTCTCAGCAAAACCCCCCGAAAGCTGCAGACAGGCTGGTTGTCGGTATGACAGTGACTTCAAGCTACATGCATCTGTGCTGATGATGTTTTAATGTCACCCCATTGCCGTTCGCCCCTCTTTACTCAAGTTGTGTGTGGGGTGGGGGGTGGATATTTACCCCTGCGAGAATCGATTACTGCTTTGTTGACAGTCGCTGCGCACTATAACCTCTCATTAGGTCCAACATATGCTGCGCCTGGCGTTGCTGCCGATGCAAGCTGTTTTCTCAATGACATCTCCCAGTGCTCCCGTGGCGTCGGGAAGGAGCAAGATCTCATAACATTGCCTTAACGTTAAGTTCTGGGGAAAAGTGTAGTCAATTATGTTGGTCTTGAAATGGTACAAAGTCGGAGCTTTGCTCAGGCAAGTGTCATTGTTGAATATTTGAAAGTGAGAACAAATTTATTTTCATTGCTGGGGGCGGAGGTAACTGTGTACCTAACAGTATATCTAAAACAAAACAAAAGTCACATGACTTCTGTTAGCACACGCATTGCTTCATTTCCTGTTAGCACAAAACATTACAGTTAGGGTTGTCAGTCGATTTAAATATTTAATTGTGATTAATCACATGATTGTCCATAGTTAATCGTGATCAATTACTAATTAATTGCACATTTTTTTATCTGTTCAAACTGTACCTTAAAGGTATATTTGTCAAGTATTTAATTCTCTTATCAACATGGTAGTGGGCAAATATGTTTGCTTTATGCAAATGTATGTATATATTTATTATTGGAAATCAATTAACAACACAAAACAATGACAAATATTGTCCAGAAACCCTCACAGGTACTGCATTTAGCATAAGGAAATATGCTCAAACCACAACCTGGCAGCCCAACAGGCAACAACAGCTGTCAGTGTGTCAGTGTGCTGACTTGACTATGACTTGCCCCAAACTGTATGTGATTATCATAAAGTGGGCATGTCTGTAAAGGGGAGACTCGTGGGTACCCATAGAACCCATTTTCATTCACATATCTTGAGGTCAGAGGTCAAGGGACCCCCTTTGAAAATGGCCATGACAGTTTTTCCTCGCCAAAATTTAGCTTAAGTTTGGAGCGTTATTTAACCTCCGTCGTGACAAGCTAGTATGACATGTAGGTACCAGTTGATTAGGTTTTCTAGTTTCGTATGATACCAGTATCTTCACTCTAGCTATAAAACTGAGCCTGCTACAACCTAAGAATCTCAAGTTGCATTAATGTGTTAAAGGAATTAGTGCCGTTAACGTGACAGCTGTAATTACAGTGTCATTCATTTACTATTTGCAGTACTACCTCCCAATTTGGTCGATATAGTTTGTAGAAGACAATCCCACCATCACGCTTTGGCCCCTGTGAGTTTGTGTTGGAGAAAGATATGATAAAGGCCCTGTGAGGCGGAACAAGGTGCAGCTAAAGCATGCTGTACTATCACGGAAAAGCTGTACAAATCAGCTCATGTATCATGAATTAGCTTAAAATATTTATTCAAAACACTTGACACTAGTTTATCCTCAGCTCAGCTTGTCTTTTCTCAAATTATTCATAACCAGTCATGGTTGTTTTCTTGAGCATTGACTACATCCTTTGAAAATCAGAATTATTGCAAATTGAGAAAAAGGAGATATTGGCTCCGTGGGGACATTGTTTATTTATTTATAATTGTATTTTTTTTCCTCAAGATTGGAACAGAATCAATTTGGAGGTATATCAAAGCAGTGAGGCAGATGAAAAAGAAATTCTACCTTTGAATTGGAAATCCTTCATGAACATTGTCCACGTTTGGATCGCTCTGAGACTGGGGACCACGTCTTTGACCACAATGCAAATTCCACATTAGCACAGGGGGAGGGACCTTGGGTGAACATGATAGAGAATGTCTTGTTAATACAGTTTGAGACAGGTTCAAGAGAAGTTCAGTCACAGATAAGGCTTTGATTTGGGAGTTACGGTCTGTGGGAAATAAATAGATAAATAAAGTGAGTGAAAGTAAAGTTTTCAGTCCATGAATACTGAATGATGTGCATCTTGGGATGGGGGATATTTTTACTTTCCCAGCTCAGCCAGTGTTAGCTGCTGCTGGAATATCTGTCAGAATTCAAAGCTCAGCAAACACACAGAAGAAATGCTTAGTGACAGAATATGTGCATTACTATTACTGAGAAATTAGTCAGTTGTCAGATGTGATTATCATAAAGTGGGCATGTCTGTAAAGGGGAGACTCGTGGGTACCCATAGAACCCGTTTTCATTCATATATCTTGAGACCAGATGTCAAGGGACTTGTTTGAAAATGGCCATGACAGTTTTTCCTCCAAAAATGTTTGCGTGTTTGGAGCATTATTTAACCTCCTTCACAACAAGTTGTATGTCGAGCATGAACTTAGCTTTTCTAGTTTCATATAATGTCAATATCTTCACTCCAGCTTTTGAACAAGCCTGTAACAACCCCCGAAAGACAAAATAGCGTTAATGCATGGTTGGTACTGATGGATTCCTTAGATCCTTAGATTTTGTAGTTTCATATGACGCCAGTATCTTTACTCTAGCTTTAAAACCGAGCCCGTTACAACCTAAAAATTGCAAGTTGCATTAATGCGTTAAAGAAATTATTGGCATTAAAGCGAATTAGCATTTTGATCGCATTAACTTTGACAGCCTTAGTTGTTACTTATCCAATTCTGTCTAATTGCCTGTCTTGATAAAGCCTTCACAAACATTTATTAATGTTGAATTACCTCCAGCGGGAGACTTTCATCTTAGCAGACACATCAGTTTATGAGTTATTTGTGAATCCCCAAGTCCTTTTCGGCAAGGCAAAGTCCGGTGAATATATGAAAACAAGCAAACAGACATTTAACTAAATCAAACCATGGCTGGACGAGTATCTTTGCCTCCCACGTCTTCCATTCGTATTTGGAAACCTAGTAATTTAAACTTACCATGCACATAGATAAAGACCGATATGGCTGAATAGGAAGGACATTTGAATCTACTGCTCCATGGTGGCTGTTAGCTGGGGTTGAAGATGAACAGGCTCTGCCACAGTGGGCTGGGAGAAATTGGCTCTGTATTTCAAGGTAGCTCATGTCAACTTATGCCATTTTCTTCTGTTGACACTGTCATGTTCTTCTTTATGGCTTTGAAAAATACCAGGCTTTGTTGTGCTGGGGGACCAATGGATCACAGAGAATTTGTGGGTCTCTTTATCATATTCAGGCCTTTGTGCATGTAAATCAGTGTGGCTGTGCTATGGGTAGGCTATATTAATTTGAATGGCAGATCAGAGTCTGTAAACAATTGCACCTACCTGGCACGGACTACATACAGGCTCCCCAAAGGCTTGACTGTCTTCCTCTGAAATTGTGTAAAAATAGGGAGGTCAAACCCCCCACATAATCCTAAAGAGCCTCCTCACTGGGGGGGACAGAACCGCCTCTTGAATGTGTGTTTTTTGATATCACACACTCACCAATCAGGTATTCTTGTCAACGCTGGATGTTTGGCTCCATCCTTTAGAGACCTGCTATATGGAGAATTGACACCATTGTGCGTGGCATGACCGCAGAGGATGAAAAGCAGCACAGCAATTGTTGTGGATGAAAAAAAGACCAAACAAGGTGAACGTTTCATGATTGCATCGGGACAAACAATCTTTTTGCCTGATAATCAGACTGAACTGCCGTTTCGTTTCACTTCATTAGGGCTGGAACTAATGATTATTTTCATTGTCAATTAATCTGTTGATTATTTTCTTGTTAATCGACTAGTTGTTTGGTGTATAAAATGTCAGAAAATGGTGAAAAATGTTGGATCAGTGTTCCCCAAAGCACAAGATGATGTCCTCAAATGTCTTGTTTTGTCCACAACTCAAAGATATTCAGTATGCTGTCATAGCCCATGTCGTGTTGGGAGGGGGTATTTTGTTTCCCCCTAACCGATCAATAGTGAGTGACGTATCCATTCTGCTGATGTCATTTTCATTTGAGCTGTGGTATTTTCATGACGATTGAAGAACTGTGTCTATTTTAAGAGTTGTTACTTCATAGGATGTGGCCACCAGGAGCCAAATTCAGTTCATTCAGGATACCAGTCATCTGGAATACATACACTATATACCATGAAATAGGTTTGTGGTACTGTGTGTGTAATTTTTGAAGTTATTCCAGTGGTGCATGTTTTTTTTTTTTTTTTTGTAGAAAAATCAGACAAACCTGATGAAATAAGAGCAGCCTTTGTGATACTTCCAGCTGTTCATTCTCAGCGTCCCCTGTGTCAAGGTCCCAATACTATATGTGTGTGATGTTCTTATGTATGACGATCCCCCGGACTGCAGCAACTTCAATGTCGACAAGAGTTGATGCTGAAAGCCGAGCTAGGCACCATGGGACTGTGCACCATCTGTACTAGTTTATATGTCATTTCCCTGTAGGGATTCCCAACATACAGTTTATATACTGCAGTATGGTATAATACATTTTACAAAAAGCTTTGAAGATGGATGGATGGATGGCTTTGGAATAAGGCATAACATGATCTTTTAGGGTGCTTTCACACCTAACCTGTTTTAAAACGAACCCTTGTACGTTACCCTGTTTAGTGCGGTTCGTTTGGGCTGATGTGACTGTCAATCAAACTCTTAAAGAGGACATATCATGCTCACTTTAAGATTGATACTTGTATTTTGTGTTTCTATTAGAACATGTTTACGTGCTTTAATGTAAAAAAAAAACCCACATTATATTCTCATACTGACTGAATATACCTGTAATCACCCTCTGTCAGAAACGTTCCGTTTTAGCGCCCGTCTCTTTAAGCCCCCATCCCGAAATAGCCCAGTTTGCTCTGATTGGCTTGTGAGAAAAATTTGGTGCACCTTTGCAAAGGTAGTTCTTAGGCTGTGGGCGATATATTCTAATGAACCTGCATGCAACATAGTAAAGGGAGCCAAATTTGAATGACTTGTTGAATCACATGTTTTCTCATCTAGGCAGCCCACAAAAAAAATGGCTGAGTTGTCTTATTTCACAGTTTGTGGGTTGTTAGGAACTCCAGATACCCAAATGTATGAACACAAGCACTGAAAAAGTGAGTTCTTCATGATATGTCCCCTTTATCAGAACACATATATGTTTTAAAAATGTGTTAACAGAGCTAAATATCAGTGTTTTATGGTATAATAATATTATTTCAAGACAAACTGTGTAACTTGATGCGTAATTCAATGTTTCTTTGGTCTCATTTATATTAACATGACACCACGGTTTAGATCACAGATGTTGGCTTTAGATAAAATCCATTGATGACGTCTTTCTTCACTCCATGTGGTTCCTTTAGGTCCTGTATTTCCATACGTCTCTGCGGTTGCCCAGCACGGTGGTGGTCCTGGAGCTGGTGTCGCTGTCACCCAGGCCAGAC
>CAKALG010038336.1:0-15956 GCA_916700815.1 Helicolenus hilgendorfi
TTCAAACCAGCAGTGTTATTGCCATGTTACGTTACTGTCGTGTTACTGCCGTTTTACTGCTGTGTAACTGCCGTGTTACAGGCATTGTTCAGAAAACAAGCATTTCGTTAATTAAAAATTTTTTAAAAAACTTTATTTGTACCATCTTTCTGTGTAAATATCTCATGTTACAACGTGGACACCTGCGGCTTATAGACAAGTGCGGCTTATATATGTACACATTTTTTTTTTCTTTTTAAATTTAGTTGGTGCGGCTTATATTCAGGTGCGCTTAATAGTCCGGAATTTACGGTAGTTATATATATGTATACAGTATACGCATCAGGGTGCCGCGTTAGCTCACCTGGTAGAGCAGGTGCCCCATGTACCAAGGCTTGAAAATATGAATTCATGTAATAACACAGTAACATAATACAACTCAGTATGAAGTCAAGTGGTGTGACTGGGACTAAAAATAAATGAGAGGATGAATAATTCAATCCTTGGACGATGGCTTGACAAGATTCATATTAGCAGCACTTGGAGACTATCACTAACCTATTCTGCTGCATATGGTGACAAGCAGCTCCCCGACCGTTTTGGAGTCGTCCACCATGATGGTTTTAACTGCACCATCCAGCATTTTGATCTTTTGCGGCCTTTGTTTCTTCTTATACTCCAAAACGTCCTGAGGAAACAATGAGAAGCACAATGATATCCACAACCCCGCTGATAGTTCTCGGCGGGGAAATGCAGTCGCTCCTAGCGAGCAGTTAGGCATAAGGTCCCCCTGGAAAATATAAATCACTTTAACAGACGATAAGTGACACTGACAGTTCTCCACCCCGAACTATATGACTTAATCTTACTCCGTTTCGCAGCATGTAGTAATCCAGGGTTCTTCCAGACTCGAGCCAGATTCCTTTCCGGGGATCATCGTCTGACAGGAAGAGGCCGTAATCTGACGCTGAAACACAAAGTGAAACTGGCAAATGTAGACGTCTATAGATTTTGATTATGTAAATGACATTTTTCTGAGTCATCCACCAACCTTGTCCTGTCTGGGCTTCTGGGACTCTCTCTCTGATGATCCTACAGGCGTCATAGACGGGCGTGGACGGTTCAAACTGCATCGTCTTCACCACGTTGCACTGGCGCACGCAGATCTTTAGCGACAAAGCCACCATCTTGGTGGGTAGTATAATGGCCTCACCGACCTACACACCTGGAAAATACAGAAGTAGAGACATGTATATGTTAATATAAAGTAGGGCTGACAATCGATGCAAATATTTAATCACAAATAATCGCATGATTGTCCATTGTTAATCGCGATTAATTGCAAATTAATTGCACATTTTATGTACCTTAAAGGGAGATTTGTCAAGTAATTAAATCCCAAATAGACCTGTGCTATGGCAGGTATCAACAAGCAAATATTAAAATGTCCTCCTCTCATAAAACACTCCTGCTTGAATGTGTGAAGAGAAAGTCTCAGCTGCAGACTACAACATCACAAAGCACAGAACAAATCATCACAATTATCTCCGTGGGGACATTTTCACCTGTGAAATTGAATGTGTAGCCCTGCCTCAGCAGCTCCTCATCCTCCCCTGCTGTTCTGCTGATATTAAAGGGTTAAGTGCATGGGGAGCTTCTGCCTGATTGCTGTGTGTGTAGAATTATCTGAACCAAGGCAAGCGACATAACCTTTCAGCAGATAAAAGAGAAACGAGTGCAAATCTCTCTAATCGTCAGCAATAACAGGAGCCGAGTCAAAACACAGAAAGTGACATTCCACCGCTGCATCATTATTCGCTCTTCTCCTGGCTCGCACTCTCGCCCAGAAGCCGACTTCACTGCGAGACAAATCAGTGGGTGTTTTGTCACATACTGCAATTAGGGTGAATCAATTCGGATATTCTGAGACTCGTATGCGCAAAAAAAGGAAAGAGAGAGACTGATACTGCAGAGCGTTTCTCCTCTTCCTTGACCTTGGCTTCAACAGGGAGAGGGATGAACATGATAAATAGGGCCATCTATACTCGCAAGGCGCTCTGCCTCATTCTTAACCACATTATAGACCTAAAATCTAGTTATTACATTTTCATGAACAAAAATGAGACCGTGACACATTCAAAGCCAAGCCATCTCTTCTACAGAAGATGGGTGTGTAATATTAGCATAGATACAAGTTCCCAAGTACTGATGTTACTATATTCTAGCACAGCAACTAATGGTTATCTTTACAGCTGCAACGACTAATCGATTAGTTTTCAACTATTACATTTATCAACAACTATATTTGATACTATTTTGTATATATACAATTAATCGGTTTGAGTAATTTCTCAAGCAATTCCAGCTTCTTAAATGTGAATATTTTCTTGTTTCTTTACTCCTCTATGAGGTAAACTGAATATCTTTGAGTTGTGGACAAAACAAGACATTTGATGACGTCATCTTGGGCTTTGGGAAACACTGATCAACATTTTTTCTGCCATTTTATAGACCAAACTACGAATCAATTGTTCCATTGATCGACTGGAGCCGATCCCACAATGAAATCCCCACATTGGGCGAAGGGTAGGTACACCTTGGACAGGTACCCAGACTATCACGTGGCTGACACATAGAGACAGACAACCATTCACACTCACATTCACACCTACGGTCTAATTTAGAGTCAACAATTAACCTTACTTGTATGATGTCCAGGTGCATACTCCACACAGAAGGGCCATAAACTGGATTAGAACCTGATTTTCATTATAAATTAATCTGTTTTTCTCTCTGGTTCTGTTATTTTCTCTATTAATTGATTAATCATTTGATCCATAAAACATCAGAATAGTGAAAAATGCCCCTCACAATTTTCCAAAACCGAAGATGGCGTATTCAAATTGTTTTTTTTTTTGTCCGACCAATGGTCCACAACGCAAAGACATTTATATTAATATCATAGAAGACTATAAAAAACAGCAAATATACCCATTTGAAAAACTTGAGGGAATGGATTTCTGGGGTATTTTGCCTTTAGAAAAATTACTGAAACAATAAAAGCAAAGTTTGGTAATCTTAAGAAACTAGCTTAGTACACTAGATTCTTCAAAATGACCCAGCTGAAAAACCGAGCCCAGTGTTGCCAACTCTTTTCTAATGCTGGCAGCAATAGCTCCAAAAGTCGCTAAATCTAGAGAGAAAGTCGTCAAGTCAGCAACACTGACAGTCCATTCGTTACAAAGCCACACCCCAAAAATCATTATGAACGTTAACATATCATAATGAACATAAACAACGAACATGGCTATTGTTAGTACTCGTACTAGTCCTGCGACAGCCACAGGTACTGGATTTTTTTCTTTTTTTGTCAAAGCATTTAACTTACTGATTGCTGTCGGGATGTAATGAGAATTTGCACAAAAATAACAAAGAAAGGTTTTTGAAGAATATTACCAACCCTAGCTTTAATCGATTAGCAAAATAGTTGCAGATTATTTTTCTGGCGCTCAACTAATCGTTTCAGCTTTATTGTATTACATATCCTACTTCAACACTCAAAGAATTTAGTATTTCCTTCCATGACTAAAGTTCAAGTATTCACACTGACATGATTCAGATCTCAGCCGCACTTGGAAACAAAGAGTTTTTTTGTGCTCCGGATTCGCAGCTCATCCACAGGCCCCCCTTTTGAGCCGCAGCACAGAAAGTCTGAGAGGTAAATTTTCTATAATGATGGAGTTGTGAATGAGCCCACCTGTGACTGTGGCTCTATCATGGCCATGGGTTCCTTTCCCTCCCTGAGTTTTTCTTCATACAAAGTGGGAAAGACAAGCACAAAGAAGAAGGGGGTAATGGCGCTGCGTGAGCTCTACTCTCTACAGGCTGGCAGAGGAGCCCCACCGAGTTTTTGTCATCCAGCTCTTCCTCAGACACTTTCTTCTAGACAAGCAGCTTCAGCAAACCCCAGACTGACAACACGACAGGCCACATATGCGCTCACAATGTAGACTCACGAATAACAACACCCACACACCAAAAATATAGATTGTGAAATGTTTGTATTTTTGTTAAAGTTTTTCAGACAGGTCCATCTCTGCTAAAAAGCCAGTGTTACCTCGCTCTGACGACGGGTATTTGCTAAAGATTACTGTCGGTCTACTGCTAAAGTAACAGTCACTTTAGTATCTGCTGTGAGTAGCATCAGTCACTTCAGAGAGTAAGCACTGCAGAAACCACATGATGAAACCCGGGAGGATAATGATAATCCCTGAGCTTACAGTAGTGCGAGAGCACATTTTTCACTACGATCCTCGTGCAAACACTCCAACGCAGCCAGCTCCTCATTAGCTCTGCTTTAAAGCACGGATGGCTCCACGTCTGAGAGAGGAGCAATGAGTAACAACTCACTTATCTTTTTTATTACCTTTTTCTAGATCACTAGGTAGACCTAAAAATGTAATTTCAAAACACTATCTCCTGTAAGTGCATCAGAAAAGAGCCCTGCTTTGAATTAGCCGTCTCTACTCTAAATATTAAGACATGAAAACGGCCAAAGAGCAGCTTGCTGGGGAGTCTAAACACGGACAATTCAATAGAGACCAGGGGAGGCAGGAGCCATCTGGAGAGGATACAGCTCTAATGATTGACTGCAATACCAGCACCGGCGGCGCAGAGCCTGAGAGAAACAACTGCTGCCACCGCTGCACCAGTCTGTCACACAGCAACCAAGGAGGTTACTTAAAACAGTGTTGGTTTGTTTGGACCTGTCGTCCAAATGCTTCTCATAGAACAACGCACAGTAACAGGGTGTGGATGAGAATGACACCATGCAAACAATGCTGTACAGGGGTGCTTCAATTTCGTGGTTTTTATTTGATCGATACCAGAGTAAACGCCTGGTTGTTTCTCACGCGGCGTGGACGTGAAGATGTGGGACATGCGGAGCAAAACAAAAGCCGAGATCAATTGTTCTTCTGAAAGAGATACGTCTGGGCTACTCGGAGCCACGGCCATGATTTCCAACTGTGAAGCATACTAGCTCTTTACCTCCGCTTTGAACGTGTTCAATGCAAAAATCATATGGCAGTTACTCTACTGTATGTGTCATACAAACTGCGCAGGATTGTCTCGTGCAATTTATATCAGATGTCAGGGTGCTGTTGTCTATGGAATCAATTTATGCTGAACCACAAGACAGTAGGGCTGTCCTCCACCAAAAAAAATCTTAGTTGACTAACACTTCTATTAGTTGATTTTGCGTTTCTCCACAAAGAATTATGCAAAAGCACTACTTTAAATCTTGTGTTTACCAGAGATGTGCTCATAAGTTTCTTGGAAATAAGTAATTCAGCATGGAAAAAGTATTAAAAAAACGACTAATCAACTAAAGAAATTTTAGTTGACTAAAACCAAACGACACATAAGTCGACTAATCGACTATGAAGAGACAGCCCTACAATATAAAAAGCTGGAGATCCAGGAGGTCACAGTGCAAACACCTGACATGCTCTGAGTTAACCACTTATTAATTAGTAGGGCTGTGTACTGGCAAGAATCTGGCAATAAGATATGTATCATGATAGAGGGGTTATTCAATATATTGCGATACTGTAAATAAGGCGATACATTGCATCTAATTTTAGGAAAACTGTCATAAAGAATACACCACCATATTCATAAAATCTGTGTAAAAGAAGTTTACCTTTCATGCAATCCGAACAGTGGGATCTGCATTTACATTTACTGCAGTTCCTTTAACATCCAACATCATAGAGAAGAAAAAAGAAGGCACATTTACTGAGATGGCGCATATCTTTGCAAATTAAATAAAGTATTGACTGAGTTAATCTTTGCATGAATACTATTAATGAAGTATCAATACCATGTTTTTGAGAATCAATACAGTGTCATAAAACATAATATTGTGATATTTTCTTACACCTCTATTAATAAGTGTAGGAATGCCTTGTAGAAAATTGAGAGGAAAAGCAACTTGAGTTAAATTGGAATGAAAAATAATAATACAATCATAATGCATATAATCCCTTATTCTTAAAGCACCAGATCTGAACCATCCCCACATTGCTACAGGATTTTCAAGGTCAGCCCATTAAACTGAGATCACGGAAGGAACAGTCATGATTCCCTGGTAAACAAGGCTTTGTACACGCTTTTTGCTTCAGCAGATGCAAACACCTCTTGTCTTATTTACACAAACAGCCACTAAAAGGCAGACTGGTGTGGCCTCTCTAAAGCAAGAATGGTTATTGTAAAGGATGAGATTTTAATTGAAAATAAGTCCAAATAGCCGACGACAAAGCAAGAGAATACTGTGCTGCTGCCTTCACTGAATTGGCATTTACAACACCATATCATCTCCAGCCTGGTGGACTATTTTGTATTGTTTAAATTAAGCATGTAGCATGTCAATGGCATCGAATGGAGGGCTGAGAGTAACTCCGACCTCAGCAGTTCTCAGGACCGTTGAGCAGCAGGATTAAAGCACGTGAGAAAATGCGAATTGGCTAAACTGCTCCACACCACACCTCCTTTTCTCCGAGCACAACATCAGCCTTTTATCCCAGTCTGATTGAAAGCAAGGTCAGCTTCCTGCAGGACCGAAGTACGTCCCTGGAGACCATTACGTCTTCCTGGAACTCAGACAATGGCGGGTCACATAACGTCAAACAAGGGTTGTTGTTTTGGATCATCTGTGTATTCAAATCCAATAATCCTGCAACCCAGGAACTACACACATTTCTGTTCAACTCCACAATGGAGAGAAATGTATCAAGGTCAAGTGTGTTATTTCCACCAGATGTGAACGCCGTTTCTAAATTTAATAACTGCTTGGCTATCACTTTGAGTGCTCAACATCCTTGTTTGAATTTGGTGAATCAGAGCCCTAACAGCACACAAGAGGTATGCATTAATCAATCACCATAAATACATCTTTATTATGAGTGTGAGGCATACGAGATTTACAGCTAACGTATAGTAAATTATTATACATCTCTTTAATAGCCCAGGGCTGTAATCTAAGTAGCAACATGGGGCCACGGAGACGTCATTCTGTCACCACATTAATAACAGGAGGAGGAGAATATGATTATGATACGCCGGGGCCAAAAGTAAAAATATTCTGCCAAAAGAATGATGGATGAAGCAGGTGTATTCTTTTACAAGGTGTGGAGGCTGTTAAAATACATTTATTATAGTACTCTTCAGATGGAAGATATAAAATCAACCATGCCCTTCGTTATATTTCCAAATGACCACTTTCTTACGCCCTGCAGAGACCATATTCGTTTCTTTATCAAGATGTTCTTGTGCTCATTTCCTTGCAAAGAACACCCGCTGAATCTGGGGTCTACCTGAGTGCAATTCAAATAATTAATAAGTCAAAAGCTTTCACCTCCACCCCTTATCACTTCCTCCATACGTTTCATAAATGAATTAATCATTGCTCCGGCAGAACACAGCAATCACCGGACAGCGTTAAGAAGCAGAGCCGACCCCTTGACATTCAAAGTTCACCAGGATTACTATAAACAAGCTGTCATATTATAAGTGGTTTTATTTCACTTAACAGAGTGTTAGTCAAGCAGTGGTTGTTGATCCAGATTAAAAAAAAGGCTCTAAATTTAGAGCCACTCACAGTTACACTGTTTTCAGCTGCATTTAAAAATGAACCTTGTCGCTGTGACCCAGTCTTTGGACTGCAGGCTTTGCTCCTGGGCGACACACTCTGCTCTGCTGTAATGCAATTTGAGGGTATGGATGCTGACAGAAATTATGAATCTTGCCCTTGTCGCGGGGAGGGAGGGAGGGAGCAGCTCCTTTTACGCTAAAAATATCCAGCGAAGTAGAGCGTCCTCCGGCAGCACCGTTTCAAAAGGATCCAGAGCAGAAGAATGAATCTAACAGTTTCTTCCTGCTCGTTAAAAGACAACGGCCGTTCGCTAATACCTCCGATAGCTGCAGATTAAAATTCTTAAATTGTAATTCTTGAAGATTAGATGTCAAATCCTTCAGTAAATTGATAAATGATAAGAGTGGGTATCGAATGCGCTCGGCTCGGTTACATTACTGTTGAGATATTATTGGTTTAGACTGCCGAACAGCCTCACAAAGTCTTACAACACACCGAGTGATTCAATATGTACCATCCCTCATTTAGAGATGTGAAGAATGAGCTTCGTAATAGATGGAGACAGAAACAGCTACTAGAGGAGGAGAGCTCCGCCCAGCAGCTGCAGTCAGTCAACCCAGTCGTCAGACCAGTCGCTCAGTGGGAGTTGTTACTGGTGGCTCAGACAGATGTTGCCCTAACATTTTTCTTTCACTACATCCACTGATGGATGCAGATCGGCCCGAAACAACAAAGGACTCAGCCCACAATGATTTAATTATCATTATTAACCACATTTTTAACCATAAATCTCTTTAAGAGCATTTACAGTATGCGGCCTCTGGTCCACTGGCGCACATCTGGTTTTTGACTGTTAACTATGCCAGACAAAGTGATGTAATGATATCAAACAGGGAACATGTTTGAAGTTAAAAGTAATTTGAGTCTAAAGAATAGTTTAGACTCAATTTATTTCTTTAAAAAAAGTCAATTGTAAAAACTACCATCAAATACTCTCTAGTAGTAAAGTGCACTTCTTTATGTATAAGGGTAGATCACATAAATTAAACCTACGAAGGGTTCATTTCTCTATTATTAACATTGTGAATTCCTTTATATATGTGTCTCACTCTACAGATAATATGTGGGTATATGTAATTGCTGTATTTATGTCTACTGAACAGCTTGTTAAGTGGCCTTAACCACTCGATCCACACAGGTTTGCCTATTTCACACTGTTCACTGCATACCATACGGCTGGTTTCATCTCAACATACTGCGCAGTATGTTCAAGGTGGGAGGCATTTATTCCCCACAATTACATCCAGAATATAATTTCCTTCCAGCAAAAATGCAACACGTGTAATGTTTTTGTTCAATAATCTATAAAATATCTCACATAGAGTATAATACCTATACACAGCATGCACTTACTGCAGTTTAAAAGGCAAAAAAGCAGCTAACGTTTATGCATTTGATACCTTTATTATTATTTTTTTTTCTTTTATTGTATTTTCTTTTATTTATTTATGTACTTTTATATCTATATTTTTTTTCTTCTGTCCCCTAAATTTTAATCTTGGCAATTTTCTTAATGTCATAGTTCTTTCCTTCTGATTGAGCTCTTGGTCCCGGGGAAGTTAGGGAGGGATAAGAGATGGGTACAATGTGGGGTAATGTCTGTTCACATTTGATATGTTTGTATATGTTTATATAATGCAAAACTCTTTTAATACAAAAAGCAACTTCACCTTTGTCAAATACAGTATATCATTGCTCACACTGCAACATAAACCTGAACCAAAATACAATAGATAACAGCCACTTTGGTATTACTGTTAGTATCACTACATACATGTATGTTTTCCAGCTCAACCAACAGATCAGCATTTCCAGTTGTTGCTCAAAGAAACAAACAAAAGAACAGCTGGGCTGATTGAGTGTTTTGACACTCTGGACATGATTTATTCATTTTTGTATCTACAGACGTGCCTGCGCGTTGTTCGTCAAAACGACAAACCGACCGAGAAGCTCACGTTTGCCTGTCGTCTGAGATGCGACCTGTGAGCAATCAGTGAAGTGTAATCAGCTCCTTTATGCACGGATCACACCGATCACAGGAGGAGATATGATGAAGTGTGGTGACTGCACATTCTGCTTTATTTACTGAGGTGATGTCGCTATTTGTGATGAAGACATTTACATTTCTACCGCTTGTATTTTCTCATGAATTGTCCTCCCATCCTCAATGGATACCCATGAGTCTCCACTTTACATGCCCACTTTATAATAATCACAGGCAAAAAACATGCAGTTTTCTTTGCATGCAGTATAATTATGATATTTTCGCCTATTCTAAAATGGTGTATTTTAATATTTCTGTATACTGATGTCCCTAAACAGTCTTGAAATTACATAAATTGGGTATAACTGGAAAGCTGAGACTCTTGTGGATCCAATGAGCCCAACTGTATTCATGCGTGATGATGTTAGTCCCCATAGTAGCCATTTCATATAATGAGATCATTTTTTTTTAATTTGACCTCACTATATAAAATGACCTGTGGTGACCTCTAAGATAATCACAGCCCCATGAAACTTTACAACCACAAACTAAAGACCTAAGGCATTCAGAGGATGTATGGCTGTCATAGTTGTATTCAAAATAAGGGGGTTTCTGAGCATTAGAACAGAAGTTCTCACCATCGAATCGCTGAAAAATGCAATTCTTGCAGAAATCTCCAAATGTCAAAAGTTTTTGAAACCAAATCACAGCACAGCTTTTTTATGGTGTTCCTCACGGTTTTAATATGGTATTTTAGAGGGTTTATTGATCATTTTTATCAATTCTCGAGTGGTAAAAAATGGTCAAATTTAGCACCAAATCTGTGTATCAACCCAAAAATTGCTGCAACAACTTATGAGACATAATAGAGCATGGGAATGGCCATCATAAACTTCCATTATAACGTTCTGAACCCTTTTACACTATCATAATTAATTTCATTATTTCTGATTTATGACCATAAAACAATTTGACACACAGTGCAGAGCTGCATCTCAAATTAATCTTCAGGTTCCCAGCTTCCAGATGACGTACACCACTTCTATGTGACATCTACTGTTGACCTGCTATCTCCCCCTAAATACCCCCTCTACCCCACTAAAAAAAAGGCTGAATCGGGTCTAAGTGGGTCTCTCATGGTTAATGACTATTTCTAATTCAGCATCACTATATCCTCATGGACCCTTGACCCAAATTTCTATTTTTGATTGTTGATACACAGCCTACCCCAAAAAGAAGATATTTCAGTAGATTGTGTCCTCCTATATATTCCCTCAGCCAGGTCACTCAAACCAATGGGGAGACTTCCAGTAATAAGCCTTCTGTTTCTCCTCTCTACTACACTACACAAAGTGATACAAGTGGGACTATGTGCCAGCAATATAGTATGACATAATTGAAATGCTATTTTATCAAATGTCGACAGACAGGCGCAGGAAGATAAAGGAGTATCGCGAAAAGACTCCGCAGATGTGACAGTAATTAGTGCAAGAATATGTAAGTACAAGGCAGACGAAGAGAAGGCTCATGAAATCATTGCATCACAACTACAAAAAGGTCACAATTAAGATGCCATCCCCGCTCTTTGTATCTCAATGTCAATCTGTCTCTCTACTACACCATGTAACAAAATCAAACTGATGCAGCCCTCTCCTTGTGTGAAGAAGCAGCGGCTTGTGAGAGCTGCCTGCCACACAGTTACGTTCTTATACAACGGAGTCAGACGAAACGTGTGAAAAAAACCAGCACAGTATCTTATGAACTGTGTAACAAATTGTGTGGGAGTTAATGCCCGAGCTTGTAGCACAAGTAAATACAGTACAATAGGTAGAAGGTGAGGGGAATGTGGGAGTTTGCGTGCATAACAGCACACATACACACACACACACACACACACACCAAACAGGCTTCATTGACTTAAGTATTCAACATGCAGTGGGCTGTGAGTATTAGACAACACACCTCTGGCTCTCATCAGTACATTCTGCCTCAAGTGTCATGTCCTGTAAATCAGGTGACTCCAATCTCCAGTCTGTGCTGCCTCCCCAGCACCGAGCCTCTCTCTCTCTCTCTCTCTCTCTCTCTTTCTCTCTCTCTCTCTCATACTTCAGTAGCCGACTGCCTACTACCACTCGCATGCTGATTACAGTATCAAGAGCAGTGGAACGGAACATACACTGGCTTCTCTCCAAATGTGATACACAGAGGGACTCTATCAGCATTTTATATCCTCTGGCATGCTGTAAAGGAAGAAACCTGACACACAAAGGCGGAGGGAGATTCACTCTTCTGGCTCTTTAAGCAAAAAGCAAACATTTAACTAAGAACGCCATAAGAAGCAGACGTACATCAGTTTAATGGTGACGTTGCTGTTTCTATTCTCCTGCACAACGTTTTGTGTTATTATCCGTACTAGTGAAGCATTACCACTCCCCAACATGGTAATGTATAACTGCATCAAAGTAGTCTCGGTAACAATAAAATCCCCAGCTGATGGTGAGTGAAACCATGCTGTTGCATGAGACGAGGTTCAGGAAGAGGCCATGTTGTTGGCCCATTGTTTCCAGATCAGCAACTCTGCCCACAGTTACCATGGCTGCTGCTGTGCCCACCTTTTCCTGGACATATAAGGCTGGACAGCAGCAGCAGCCACTCTGCCCTCAGGTTCACGGCTGCAACTACTTCCAGGGTCATCTCGGTGTACTTTAGGGCACGCTCCGCAGTGATTTCAACTGAAGTCAGCTTTTAAATGTCAAGCAGACAAGGTCAAAGAGGGAGCTTTGACAATGTTAAAGGCTGCTTTATCTGTGTACATGACTGTACTGTACAATCCCAGTTCTCATCCAGAAGGCCTCTCAGCTATCCTGTCATAAGTACATGGAAATGTTGAGCAGAAAAAGAGATTGAGGGAGCTGACTTTGATTCGCTTTGATAGAGCGTGTCTGAAAAATGAAAAAAAAACTTTATGTGAGAGTGTCACTTCAGTTTAACTGCTTTGTAGGAGGTTCTGCAGAGAAACATAATGTAACATGCTGCACTTTGAGAATAAGAAAATGTCTGTGATATCGTCTACCGGCACATTGATCCCCACAGTGTAGTGAAGAAGACGTACGCGTACAAAAGACATACAGAATGTACAGAGAGAACACTTAAGCAAGAACCTTTTCCCTCCACGCAATTAGCCAAACAGCTTTCCAGAGGGTTCCCTCCCAAAATGATGGATGATTGGTCAACATCTAGAGCGAACAATAAAAGTTGAAAGCAAACTGTGTGAGGCCAAAGCAAACGAAAAAAGCCCATTATTCAGTTAACTTGGGAGTTACATTCCAAGCGCGGTATCGTTGTGTGACTCCTCGCAGCTTTGTTTTTCTCTCAGCGAGGACTAAAAGCACTGGAGAGTCAAATGTTTAAATTGGCTGAAGAAGGCGTATACAACAACTTTCCCTCAGACAAATACTGTACACTTCAGAGAGTTCTTCAGGCGGAGGCCGGCCGACAAATTGGGAGTCTTTTCTGAAGAATGCTTCGAGACAAACGTATTTTTAACAAGATAGTTTTTCTGGTATATTCTACTGGAACAATCCCAAAGTGAGGAGAGGATGCTATATAAAATAAATGCAGTACTTCGTCATGGATGGGACTTTGGGACAAAGAGGTTTGATAAATTCCCAAAACATCCATGGACATCCTGCCAGGCTGTTGCACATGTTGCTAGATCATTTGACTAATCGTTTTTTTGGTCTTACTTACTTACTCTTACTGTTTCCAAGAAGCTTCTGAGCACATCTCTGGTAAACACAAGATTTAAAGTGGTGCTTTTGTGTGATTCTTTGTGGAAAAACTCAGTTTCACAGATCGGTCGATTAAATCAACTATTCGATTAGTTGAGTGTTAGTCGACAGACGGCCCTGACACACCAAGTTTGTGGTCGTCGGTGAGCGTCTGTTAGCCTAGTTTTTGCGGTGTGTGCCACACCGTTGGCTCTAGTCTGCCCGAGTCGGAGGTTTTTTCGCTGATTCAGCATCAGCTGATTGGCTGTTCATCTTAAACGAATCGGTGCATAAGAAGAGAAAACGGACGTGAAGAAAGCAAGAAAACAAATAAAGTCAAGAGGGCACACACAGAAGGCTCTTTTCATTTTCCATCTTAATCTCATCCGATCGTTCCAATACACAGATATTTTCACAACGACATGGCCAGCTGGGATGATGCAAAGTGGTGAGTGAGTGGTGTGAAAACGGTCGGCAAACGCTGCTTTGGTTCATTCATTCATAACAACGGCTTGTATATCCGCAGTCCTCCGCCTTCCAGTTTCTATTTTTGAATGATGAATACAGACTATCACTACCTGCTGGTAGGGAAAGTTATTTCCTCTCACGCAGGCGCAGCACTTACATGCTAGCCGGCCGTCGGCTATAGTCTTTGCGGTGTGTCCAAGTGAAACACAGGCGGCGTGAGGCGATGCAACAGACGGCTTTTGTCGCTGCTAGTTCTCTGATGTCGGTTTGGTGTGTCTGGGCCTTAAGGATTTCTTTAGTTGAGGACAGCACTACATTTGTGCTTGCATATTTCAATATCCGATTGAGAAAAAAGTAAATTTCAGGTTCGTTTAAATTCAATAAAAACATTCATAGTGGCAAAAACATGCTCTCACACATGCTCTCCAAAGTATCTTTCTTCAAAGCATCTTTTCTTTGCAAGAAAGATTTCTCAACTATTGAAAAGGGAGGAAAAATCGTTCAGAGAAACATAAATACATCCTCCTGATTTTGCCATAGGAGCACAAGCGTAGACCACTCTGTTATTCTTGCATTTCCAAAAGAAGTTGAGAGAAACATAATATGAATATTTACTGCAGAGTGTACTCTGTGCTTGAAAAGTGCATGATAAAGTGACAGAATTTTGCAATCACACTAACAACAGCTCTTGTAATCTGTTACTCTCCACCCCTGGGATCAGGTTCGGACATGTGAAAGATATAATGCAGCTCCAAGTGAGATAAACTAAAATGTCAAAACAAGGACACAGAAACCCCCCCTCTCCATTTCTACCCCTAAACTACGCCCAAATGTTCCTGATTACTAGAAACAAACATCTCTGGCTTAAATCCTCCTCATAAACATCTGGTCAACTAACCACCCACCCACACTCAGCATGGATATCCTCAGCATATTGTGCAACAGGGTCAACTGATGAGAACCACGCTGACTACTTTGAATTCTTCAGAGCCGAGCGGACGGATGGGAAACACAGCGACGCACCTCTGGACACATCTTGCGGCTGGACCCATACTGAGATAGAGCAGCCACACGATACGGAGTGGAGCATGTAAGGGATGCTGCCATGCTTAGTTAAGGACTCACAGGCTCACTATTTCATGCTCCACATCTGCTGGTTACCATAGCAACCCCGTTTTTTTTTGGGCAATTCCCAGGTCAGGTGGCTTCTGTCAGCTCTGAAAGGAAAAAAAAAAAGTGGGGCCTCTTCTACGCAGTGCAGTTTACAAAAGAAACCAATGGATGATAAAAGGCTCTGACTTTCATTAGTGGTTCTTAAGATGGTCACTGAAGTTTCTTCAATGGTTACACGCACAGTGTTTAAAGAGACAAGCTGTCACTGCTGCACATCAACTGTCACTTCTGCGGAAACTTGCTCTGCAGTTTCTCACGAGGCTAGATAAAAAGACTCGTCTGTAAGTCTTCAAGGATTTCAGTAGATATTCTACAACTGGAAAAACTAAATAAAACCAAGGCACAAACATCAGGGGCATTATGCGAGACAGACACTATTATTACTGCTGAATCATAGCTTTTGTGACTCAGCAAAACACGAGCTAGAAAACCGAAAGCAACAAAAGCAAACAAAGACCTCTCCCATACACAGTCATGGTACATTTGTAAATACAGTCACTATTTTAGCAGTCCCACTGTGCTGTCTCTGCAGTTTTGTGAAGATAAACTAAACTAAAAGACTCATCTGTTTTTCATCGGCGCTCCATCGTTTATGCTTCCTCCGTGCAAAAACACAGTAAATTGCAGAAAGCAGGGATTTGCTATTTACTATATGTGTGTTAGCGTGAACCACGATAAATGGATCAGAAACTTTGAAAAGAATGGCTGTATATCAGAAGGGCTTTACAATTACAAGCTGGTCATTATGACAGCATGGGTGCAGTTGAATGCCCCAGTGTGGGTTTCATACAAACAGAAGCAGCGGGAGTCGATCATTAGGAGCAGGCGTCTGCGGGGCCGGGTCCCAGTAGCTCAGTCGGAGCCTGTG
>CAKALG010038337.1:0-34766 GCA_916700815.1 Helicolenus hilgendorfi
CAAAACCAACGCCTTGCTGCTGGAGGCCCATGTTGTACTGCTGGCCGGCTGGAGGGAAGGGAGCCATGGGAAAACCAGAACCAGAACTGTGTGGGGCAGACTGTCAGACCCTGCTGCAGTAAAATGAGAGGTATTCTAAAGGGACTCTGTTGCTCAGAAACACTAACGCTTTTGTCCACATGGACCTCCAAAATCAACACAAAATTAAAGTTGCTCGTAGGAGCTTTAAGTAAGATTTCTAGTGCAGAACTTTGACTTGACATTGTGTGTCAGTTCTTCCATCACTGGAAACATTACAGAAAGCATTCCCTCATGCATCACCTCAATTTTATAACCAAATAGAGCTGAACGTTTTTTGTCACCGAGCGATCAAGACCATTCACATCATACTCAACGGCCGAGAAAAAAAAAAAGTCTTTTGCTCCTGATCAAGAGTTGATCATAAAAAAGTGTGTTTCCGAACAGTAAAGAGCTGACCGCGACATAGACAATCTGCTCATTCCACATTCGGCTTATCTTATAACAATGTCGGAACCTTATTACTTGAGGGGGTCTGTTCGTCGGAGTATTGAGTGTATGTGTGCAGAGCACTTCAGGAGACACTGTGCAAACTCACC
This sequence comes from Helicolenus hilgendorfi, assembly GCA_916700815.1. Taxonomy (NCBI): domain Eukaryota; kingdom Metazoa; phylum Chordata; class Actinopteri; order Perciformes; family Sebastidae; genus Helicolenus; species Helicolenus hilgendorfi. The sequence goes on from CAKALG010038337.1 coordinate 618, forward strand.
AGGGGGTGTGTGGAAAGCTTGCTTCCTTAATTTAATTGCCAATTATATTAGTGCCTCAGCTCTTCTGAGTACAACACAGCTACCAAGTCAAAATAATCACAGGCTCAAACTTAATGTGTAAATACTCCCGGAGGGACAGGACACACTCACGTAGATACAGAAACTGAATGCAAACACACTGGCACACACACTGCAAAAGGAGGAAAAGGAAAAATAGGAATAACGGTGACAGCGTATCATGCATACTTTATGAAAGAAAGTAACGCCAGTTCAAAACTTTTCACCTTTGTGTCACTCTGGTGTGATGCCAAAGAAAGGCAAGAGAGCAGAGAGAGCATGACAAGAGAGAGAGGACCATAGGAGGGCAACAGGAGAAGGAGAGAACAAAGGAAATGCAAATAAGCTAAGGATGAAATGTACAATATACTGTATAAATAACCCAAGAGGGATCCAGTGTGTGTGTACATGCATATATGCTCAGCTCGCCTCCATGCCCAGGGAAGGATAAAGAGAGTGAAACGCTGCATTTATAATTCATAGCCAAAGTTGTGAAAAGGGAGGACAAGCGAATGACAGGTGCGCTCAACTCTCGCCTGCCCTTTGGGAATTCAAAAAACGGCCCCGTCCAAGTTAAAGGACTTTTTTTTTTTCTCTTCTTTTTTTACAAAACAGACTGTCGGCGTGAAATAAAAGCGCGCCTCAAGGTCAGGGAAGACGAGGAGATGAAAAAAGGAGCGTGATTGTTAAATCTAAACTCTGCGAAACTCTCTCCAACCTCGGGGTCGCTGTGCGGCAACTCCTTCAAAAGGGGACACTCGGAGAAGCAGGCAGGTATGTCTGGCAGGCAGACTCATTAAATACATACCAAGTGAGACAGACATTAAAAAAAAAAAAAGTTCAAACCCACTTTTCCCTTGGGTATGCCAAAAAAAAAGAAAAGAAAGAAGAAAGAAAATACAGAGGTCTTTTTCGTGAGAGAGGGCAGGCGCGCGAGAATGGCACCTGAAGCAAACAGATTAGACGTTACGCGGCATAAAAGGGAGATAAAAAGGGTGAAAATAAAAGGAGCTGGATGTGCGGGTGATATATTTTCGGATGGAAAATGACATCAGCCTTTTTGTCATTGTCATATTCATCCCCCGACATGGTTCTTTAAGCAGAGAAAAGAGAGACGGCAAGGGGAGAGGTCACTAGCTTTCTTGCCAATTTGGCTTTATTAGCAGGGGAGAGGAAAGAGAGAGGAAGAGGGGATAGATAGATAGAGAGAGAGAGAGAAGGGGGAGAGCGAGGGAGTTCTCAGAATTAAAAGGAAGCTATTGATGTCTCTTGCTCCGAGGCCTTCTTTTTTACCCGACTTCTAATTTAGCATTTCACACACAGCACACAGTAGAAAATAAATTAGAGGAGCTGGGAAGAGTAGAGGAGAATATAGTGTATGCACAGAGAAGAAGGGAAAAAGTAGAGGTGAAGGAATGGTAAAGAAAAATAAATTAAGTGTTGCAGATAAAGCAAGAAGGCAGAAACGTGAGACGCAAAGAGAAAAGAGGGGAATTATCTTTTATCAAGGCGTCCTTATCGGTGAAAAGATTGGGGAGCAACCCAATTAAATCAGCTTTTTCCCTCTAAAGAGAATTAATCAACCAGAGGGCTCTTTTAACTAGTGTCTCAGCGCTGGCTAATCCGCGCCCACAAATGAGCACACAAATGCTCCCGCGAAAAAGACGGAGGAGGGCGAAGACACCCGCACTTAATTGTTACTAATGCTGTTTTACTATATGCTGAGGAAAGCATGCCTTGCTTGGCTTTACAACCATATCGCTCCCTCACACACACACATATGATTTATGGGTGCCCATTCCTCACTCCGCAGATTCATTTCCCGTGAATTTTATTCTTTCTGCAAACTCCTTTTATCTTAACATACAGGGAATCTAAACACAAACACCCACCTGCGCCCCGCACACCCGTGTTTTCACATGTCTCACTCACACACACACACATCTATACACACACACAGATTTATGAGCATTGCAAATCCCCAGCGAGGGCAGATAGCAGTGACCGCAGACATAGCGAGAGAGAGAGAAGGGTAATTTCATCCACTGTAGGATGAGTGAATGCTGATAAGGCCTGGCTCTCTTCTCCTTTTGTCATCTCTCCCCTTTCTTCCTCTTCTCCTCTCCTTGCCTCAACCCCCCTTTAATCTCCTCCTCTTCCTCCCTTGTGTAAATGCTCTAGAAGGCCTTATCTATCAAACATATTCTCTTATAACGGTTCGTATGATATCTTGCGAAAAGTTATTCGTCAGTTTTCCTACCAATGTCCAGCGTCAATTTCCGCTCCAGTCTTTTCAAAATAAACTTCGGTCTTCACAGGAAACAGCTTAGATTTAGGTAACAAAACTACATAGTTAGGTTTAGGAAAATATCGTGGTTAAGTTAGCCGCACCGGAAGTGGTTACGTCGCACCAAAAGTGATTATGTCGCACCGGAATTGGCGTGACAAAAAACTATTTAGTTATGTTTAGGAAAAGATTGTGGTTTGGGTCAAAAACCAATCTCTGAGAAATAAGGTCCAAAAACACACCTGCAAGTACTGCTCAATGCCATAGGTGTCGCCAAAGAGAACAAAACAGAGATCTTCGAGACTGTAACTTAAGTACGGAAGTTGCATGACAAAACTTTTTAATTTCCACCTCCGTCTTTCCATAATAAACTTCCATCTTCGTTGGAAACAACTTGGTTAGGTTTAGGCAACAAAACTACTAAGTCAGGTTTAGAAAAAGATCGACTTGATTAAGTTTAGGTAACAAAACTACTCACTTAGGTTTAGGAAAAGATCATGGTTTGTGTTAAAATAACACTCGAAGTGCCGTAACTTAAATATGGAAATTGCATGACAAAAAGTTAGGTTTAGGAGAAGATCATGGTCTGGTGTATATATATACTGTATAGACATATATTAGACTTTACAATGTAACAGGTGACATAACCAGTCACAGGTGACTCACTCCTCAAACAAAAAGCCAGTATATATGTGGAAGCTAAGGATATATGGGTTACCAGGAAGGCCGGTGATGGGGGAGAAAGAAGGAGCTTATGAGAGCAAAGATGTCAACTGATCCACTATAGCTGTGGATTGAATAAATGTATTATTGTGCGAGAGGATTACACTCCAGTGCTGCGGCACAGCCCTCCCCTCCACCAAATGGAAAAGGCATTGTGACGGAGCCGCATGGTATCAGTTTGTACAAAATGAAAAACCAACAGCTTAGAGTGATATGATCAAGCCGAGTTATTATTATTTATTTTTATTTATTTATTTCGGGGTGCTTGTTCTTAAGTAAAACGCCAACTTTATTTCACAATGAGAGATAAAGGTGTAACCGCCACAGCTTTCATGTCCTCTGCCCCCTTTCCCCACCCTTCTTCATCATGTTCCAATCCCCCCGATATCCACTCATTTCTCTCTCCTCCTTTTCATCTCAGTTCCTGCCTTTGACCCAGGCTAGGTGGGACCTGTCAGCAGAAAACGCTCTCTGAACGCCGACTGTCAACTTCACTCTTCCCTCGCCTCTCTTCTTCTTCTCTCACTCTTAGCCTTTCCTGTGCTCGGTTCATCTCTGAGAGGCGGCAGAAGGTTTCTGTACTTCACCTTCATGTCGGCTCGGCTTTTAATAAGCAGAACGTAGGTCTGACTGGCCGCTGGGAGAGAAGCCTCTGCTACTGTAATTTGGTGTAATGCTCCCACTTCTCCATTTCAAGTGTGCTGTTATGTTTTAGTAGGGGCGAGTGACTTAAAATGACTTCACAATATTGCAATGTACCTTTAGATATTTATGATATTTATACAGTATATTCTACAGAACTACAATATATAGTGTAAATAGTTACACTATAGTCACTCACTGCTTGTGGGATGACATTTTCCTCCCACGTGTCCACCTGACTGTCACTGTTTTGCAAAATTCTTAATAATGCGATATGACAGTTTTTCGAAGTTTTTTCAAAGAGTGAATGCACTGTGATTCGTGTAATATCCCGAGAAACAAATTCATATGTAATACAGGCAATGGTGAACCATCCAGGTGGATGGGGGGGTCAACAAAACACTGGACTTTCGCCCAAGAGACCAGTGTTCAAAACCCCAAGTGAAACCAGAAGTCAACATTGATTTGATCATGCTTTAAGCAGCAGTGTGTAGGATCTGGCGGTATCTAGCGGTGAGGTTTGCATATTACAACTTCTCCTGTGTGCCAAGCGTTTGAAGATTACTACAGAAGCTGACGCAAAAACGTGAATGGCCCTCTCTAGAGCCAGTTGTTGTAAGGGTAGAGTGCTTAGAGTGTGTGTGTATGTGGGAAATGAGTAGTGAAGCAAGAGAGAGAGAGCGGCGGCGATGGGAACGAGCAAAGTTATCGACTACGGCCCGAGCAGGAAAAGTTAACAGTGTTTGGTTTGTCTGTTCTACTACTACTGAAGACACATGGCAGAAACAGCTCATTCTGAGGTAATGGAAAACGCAACAAATCTTATTTTCAAGTGATTATACACTAAAGAAAACATACTTACTAATGTTATATTCAATTTCTGCCAATAGAGTCCCTTATTGTTAATCACTGGTACTTTAAATTACACCACTTCCGGAATTATTTTAACTGAAAACAAAATCTGTTCCAAAACAAAGTAGTTTTATTGCCTAGACCTAACCAAGTTGTTTCCTGTGAAGATGGAAGTTTATTTTGAAAAGACGGGAGTGGAAATTGACACGCGTGTCACATGTTACTGGACATTTGTAGGAAAACGCACGAAAAATGAGGAATAACTTTTTTCGTAAGATATCATATGAACCGTTGAGGATACGTTGCAATATGATATGGCCCACCCCTATTAATAGCTTTAAGGGACTATTTATTTGGTGTAATTTTATCAAGTAGTCAGTGTATCATTCAGAGTGAGAGACTGTGTGGATAAGCACTGCTGTTACAAACACAGGCTCCCATGAGCTTCTGCAGAGCCAAGCGTTATATAATATTACATGTGCAATATTGATTGATTGAGGCGCCGTGGCTTAAAAACAACACCTGTCAAGTCCGATTAGTTTCAGAGACACGCACAACACACAACATTTCATCATCCTCATCCAACAATGACACTGGATTCTAATACGTCTTGAACTGTCTTGAACTTGAGCTGAACTTTTAATAAATAGCCGCGGAGGCCTGCGCTTGAATATTCCAGAATGCCGACACACACAAGCTCACGACGCACACTCGCAGGCCAAATGAACGACCGCATTAAAGAGAAGACGAGCACATTAGGCTCATTTATTTCAGGTCAGATGAGAGGTAGAGGAGAGTACGTCTACGGAGGAAACAACAGCTGGACTGTGTGTTTGTGTGTGAATGTTTGTGCAATTTCTCTCATGCATGTTCAGTTAGTGGAAGCCTTCACAGACTGACCTATTTTCTATTTACTTCACTTTCCTCTGACTTGTAAACTGCGACAATCATCACACTAGCACTGCACGTTATCAGTCAGGAGAGATGGAAGCTGTGGTTTTAGACTCTGCTCTCTGATTTATCACATATTCCTAGTGTGTACTCTTTGCATTGGGTGGTCAGCGATCATGCATCAGTAATGAGACCTCAATGTTTCCAGGTGGAAAACACCAGCTGGCCCAGACTCCCGCCATGAACGCCAGCCATATTTCCCATCAGCCTTCACTCCCACGCTTCCGCCCCCTCACAGCTGATTGGATGCCCAGGAGATATTTTAGGATTTAATGGAAAGAAAAGGTGCACACGCAACATCAATACCTCCCATGCGGTATGACATTTCATAACTCGTTCCCACCAAACGCACACCCACACACACACACACACACACGTGCGTACACGTAAATGCATGCATGCACATGAAAGTATACAAATTCCATTTACCACACTAATGCTTCCCCCCAGCTGCGACATTAATAGCTATGTTAACGCCCCATTAATGCGCGCACACACACACACACACATACAGTATACTAATCTACCCTCCACGTCCCCCTGAAGTCAATTAAAATCTCTCACAGCTGTGGCCTAACCCCAGGATTAGTTGTGACATGGACGCACTACAACACGCACACATCCACAAACAAGTGGAGCCATATGCAGATTATGACACCCGTCCACCAGTGGCAGGCACACTGCTGGTTAAGTGGGAGATCGTGAGTTGCAGGTGTATCTGCAAAAGCCAATGAGCCAGTAATTTAAAAGTTAGAGGAGGAAGCTGAGGCTCAGAAAAGAAACTTTAATAAACACATATGCAGATTTTACACTCCGCGGTTCCATATAACAGGAAAGGGCGGTGGAGGAGTTCCAGAAATTAGTGGCACTAATTTGATGGATTAGCCCCATCAAAGTGTCTGGAACAAAGTGGAAAACTTTTACTTGTTTTATTTGTCACATAATTGCATTTGGTTAATTTATCTTCCCAATCAGTGTTCAGGGCTTGTAAAAGTTCTGATGACTCACAGTTATTGAAGCTCTACTGGACAGAGTTTTGATTACTTGCTACTCTGACAAATTAGACATTTTGGAAGCAAAAGGTAATCAGAACAAATCTGAACTTAATCTCTGCAACTGTTTTGCATTACATGTTCATTCCTGTTAGAAACACTTGAAGAATGAGCTCAATATGAGTCATCACTTAGGTCAGTAATCAGTTCAACGTATCCTCATACAACGGTTATTATGATATCTTATAAAAAGTTGTTCCTCATTTTTCGTGCATTTTTACTATGAATGTCCAGCAACTCGTCACGCATGTGTCAATTTCCACTCCAGTCTTTTCAAAATAAACTTCCATTTTCATAGGAAACAACTTGGTTAGTTTAGGCAAAAAAACACTACTTAATTAGGTTGAGGAAAATATCAACTTGATTAGGTTTAGGCAACAAAACTACTTTGTTAAGTTTAGGAAAAGAACGACTTGGTTAGGTTTAGGCAAGAAATCTCCTTAGTTTAGTTTAGATAAATATCAACTTGGTTAGGTTTAGGCAACAAAACTACTTAGGTTTAGGCAACAACACTTCTTAGTTAGGTTTAGGCAACAAAACAACTTCCTTAGGTTTAGGAAACAAAACTACTTAGTTAGGTTTAGGACAAGATCGTGGTTTGGGTTAAAATAACTACAGAAGTGGTGCAACTTAAGTATGGAAGTTGCGTTACAAATAAATTAACTTTGACTTCTGGTTTCACACGGGGTACGAACACCGGCACCCTGGTCAAAAGTCCATTGTTTTTTGATCCACCCATCCAACCCGACCTCCTCCCTACGTGGAGTTCTTCACTCTTTATACTTCCTTGTTCACAATTACGTGGATTACATACAAATTGATTTCATGGGATATATACAAATTACAGTGCATTACTTTTCATAGGTATAGCTACAAACGTTGTATGAGAAAAGCCTAATCAGTGATGGGATGCATCACATTTTATACAGCTCACAATTCCAAGCATAAGTCCAATGTCAGCTGGGATTGGCAGTGACAACAATTAATGTTCTTCAGTACAAGTTATATATTCTTGTTTTAAGAAAGCACACAACATTTAGCTTGAAAGAAGACATGATGACCAGGTCCCTTCCCTTTTGAATTTGAGTTCAGGTAAGATTGTGAAGCTGCCAAACTGGACCCTAATAAAGGATTGAACACTTCTGTGCTTTAATATGTTCAAGTCCTCTTAAAGAGCAAAGATGATCGCTTCACAGCCTGTGGAGTCTGGCCTACGGCCTTACTTCAAAGACAGAAATGGAAAACGTTATATATATCACTTTCAAAGGTGAATATGATGAACTTTATTCATCCCTGAGAAGAAGCTATGAAAAGCAGATATGGTATACCACATAGACCAGCCTGATGCTGCTATCTGCTGCAGTTAAATGTGAGTAAACAAACCGCCTATGAGTCAATTCATACGGAGCCCTGGGCGGTGAAAGATGAGCCATATACATTGTGCTGTCCTTGGGTTTTCTATGGCAGAAAGCCGCCTTCCCAGTCAGACTACCCGCTCATAGACAGCAACAGTCTGCCAGCACGTATAAAGGAAATGAGGTTCCACTACAAAAAAATACACTCAAAACACCACAGCAGATTTATCATACGTGCTTCACCGTGTGTGTGTGTGCATTTTCACATGAAAACACATACACACATTCAGCGTTAAGCAGCAATAAAGCATTGGACCGGATGAAAGGCAGTTTGGCAAGGCTTCCATGCTATAGCTGAAAAGAGTAGTAAAGGAAATTCCCCGCCAGCCACTTCCTCCATTCATCAATCCACCGAGCCCTGTCCTAACGCAGACTGATGGAGGACGGATGGGACAGAAAAGACAAACATGCTGTGATTCATACAGTTCCAATGAATTCCCAAACCACTGCGAGCTCTAGAAATTGAATGATATTGAGGATCATGGATGCGCAGCCACAACGATGGCAAGAGATAAGAATATTCGGATGGCAGGTAGGGACGAGAGCTAAATCTGTGCCACGGTATAATGAGTAGCTAAGCTTTGGTCTACTCATCTTTTTAAAAATGTTTTGACTGTTGGCCTTCAAGTCAAAGTGGGCTCTGATTGGCTGCTCTACTGAGTCCACTGTCGGAGCAAATTACGCTGATGGTGATTATTCATCGAACAGATGGGGGGAATTATAAATATTCATCTGTGGTTTTACATAGTGACGACCCGGTGTGTGTTGTCACGCATTTCTGAACTACAAATGTTCCCAAGGCTTGTTATTCCTGTGGACTCGCCTTAATGTAAGCAAATAGAAACTAAATATTCCAATGTGTTATGCAAATGAAAACTTGACTACAGATTAAGGCAAAAAAAAAGGTAAAATGAGGACAGAAAGAAGAAGTTTACAGGAAGCTGGGATTTCACAGAAAAACACCCTCCTCGACATGCTTGGACTAAATATATTTTTTTTGGCACAATGCTCTGGGTCTGGGGTGCAAAATGGCCCGATTGGTTCAAGGAGAATATGAAAAATGGAGAGAATGCGATAAAAGAAAAAAAGAAGGAGGATGTTGAATAAATGAAAGGCCGGGAACTGATGAATAGGATGTGACAGGGCCGATTTGTAAACGCAGAGTCAGGGATAAATGGAAAAAATTAGCCGAGCTATTCACAGGATCTGACTCAGAATAAAATACTGCAGTCACGGCAAGCACACAAAAAGCGCATACACACTCAAACACATTCACAAAGCCTCTCTTCTTTACAAGTTTACGAGTCCTTCTGCATTCCAGGACGGCATTTTATTGTAGAAAAACAACCACTCAAATAATGTTCTTGACCACAGAGACTAGAGATCATTATTAGTTTGCTTATTGACGGCACTCACGAAAGGCACAACTGCAACACCTTAAGGTAAATGCCAAACTTTATGGTGATTTACCAGCCTGAAATAATGATTATGAGTCAATTACATTGACTTCAAGGCAGTAATCCATGCAAGTAACACACATCACGAGTCAATGGGGCCAGCGTGACCTCTCAAAAGCTGGTTACTAGACGACTGACATAATTTGATATATTATGAATCAATATACTATTTCAGCACAGCAGATAATGGGTGAAAATGAAAGAAAACTGCATGTACCACATGAGCACGTAGCTCAAAACACAACAACCCCTCTACGACTGCTCAATCAATCAGCTGTGTTTCAGCGAAACCTTAGCAGTTTGGCAAGGGAGCACCTTTGCCTCATCTTCAAAGTCCTGTAGAGGAATTAGGCTGTGTTCAGATAAAAGAGAGGTAGGCCAGATCAATACTTATATTCCTCCATTCCTCTTTGAAACCGAGGCTGGATGTCTCTTAGAGCTCAGCGTTACCCGTGGGCATACAGGCAAATGTGCAAAGAGAAACCGAGGCAATCAATAAACACTTGGAATTTCATATTAATGTATATCAGGGTGGGATTAGATAATAAAAGTGAGTGGGACGAAAGGTGCAAATGTAGGCCGGTGCATGTCTCATACATACAGTATCTATGTTTATTCCTGTGATCATAAAACTAAAAAAAGCCTGTCAAAAGTCAAGTCAGCTCTTGCAGAGGAGGAGGAGGAAACCTGCATTCCACCAGCAGCTACATTTTATCATATAGATTGAGCTGTTATTGTAACGTCAGTATTTTTGTGTCCTTAACCGACAACGGGGAATGCAGACATAGATTATCCGGCGCTAAAACTCCCTCTGCATTTGTTTCCTCTCATCGCTCACAGCTCGAAGGCCTTACAAAGCAAGATTAAAACCAAAAAAAAGCATTTGTGGCAATGACATTCTACCGGGGTGTGTAGCTAGCACATTTTGCAATAGGACATATGGTTAGATCACACATCTCAGTCACATTTTGGTCTTCCTGCCTTTAAACTAGGTTAAAAAAACAGACTATTTGCAATAAACAGTCAGATGATTGATCCACCAGATGCTGAAATCACTGAGTGTGAGAGGGATGGATATGGAGCAATGATGGTTTGAAAAGATTTGAGCAGAATGGAGAATAGTGTGTGTTTTTTATGTTAATTCCCTTTCAGGTGAATAGAAAGCCACACAGACTACCAAATCTCATTATGCTAGGCTGTCATAGACTCTTTCTGTCTCCTCTCTTCCAGACGGGTTGGTTTCATCCTCCCCTTTTCTCTCTCCATCTCTGTTTTGTATCTCTCACTCTCCCTCTACCCCCCTGCCCTTCCTCCCCCCTTCCATATCCAATTTCTGGCTTTAAATAACTTGTTTCTGCATGGATGGACTGAAATCATATCCAGGCTGACACATCGCAGATTTGTCTTCCGGAATTAATTTCCATGACAGAACATAGGATGCTTTAATGAGTTTTTATTGCATATTGATCACACATTGATACCACTGGCAAAGCATTTGGTATACATTATGCAGCGACTGGTCCTTCGTGACAGCTGCTGTCTGCGTGGAGGTTTACTATTAGCTGCAGTACTATAGCATGCTATCTTGAGCCCGGATATTCATTTGGCCAAATTGAATTGCACAGCACAAAGATACAGTATGCTCTGGCATGTTAGTCTATAATGGGTACAGGCAGCTGAAACTCAGTATTCAGGATAAAGCTACAAGCCAAGGTTTCAAGTTCCAGTGGTGCTTGGGGAATCACAATTAGCTTTAGCTGCCAGTTTTTCCAGTCATTTCACATTTGCTACTTGTATAGACTCCACTAGAGAATCCACTACTTTTGTGACCTTGTTCTATAATTGCAGCTTGAAAAGTTTTTGATAGGGAAAAAAAAGAAATTCTGAGGCGTGAGAAAGAGAGAGCAAATGTCGAAAATGACCTAAAACCAATGTTATATGAATGAATACCAATCTTTCATGCCGAAAACATTAATGGTGTGAATTCATACTATACCATTTTACAAGTACTATTAAAAATAGTCTACAGCCCACAAGCGGCTCTACGAGGCTATACTTAAGCACAGTGGTGCTTAGAGCTAAATGCTAAGCTTGGCATGCAAACGAGCTCACAATTACAATGCTGACACAGCCAATTAGGTTGTTGTCAGGCTATTAAATAGGCATTATTGTTTGCTATAAGCACCATAGATATGGGTCAATAGGGGCATACTACACCCAATAGTAGGTTTGATCATCTATTCAAATGGTAGATCATCAAAAGAAGGTATGAGAGAGCACAACAGTGACCTCTTGCGAATGTCATAATTATGACAGGAGCAGAAGCGGAAGTCAGGCGCTGTAGTATAGACAGCATGCAAATCCATATGGGGTGGAGGTCGGGGGCAATTAATGGGACACAAAACACTTTCCCTAAACTTAACTAAGTGTTTTTGTTGCCTAAACCTAAAGGAGCCTTTTTTGTTTGTGTCCACAACGTAACTTTTCATTCAGTTTGACGACGTGTTAGAACGGGTTGCTTTTAAGTTTCACTTTCACTTTTACAATGTAGTAGGTGTATTAGTCCTCAAATGACCCACGTCTATGGTGCTTATAATGACCGATAACGCCTATTTAATGGCCTGATAAAGGACAAATCGGGTGGTTAACATACTAATGTTTACCAGGTACCATGTTCACCATCTTGGTTTAGCGTGTTAGCAACATATGCTAATTAGCTCTAAACATAAAGTACAGCTGAAGCTGATGGGAATGCCTTTAGTTTTGCAAGCATAAACCAACGTTTTAGACAAACTGAAATTGCGACTTGATGATGGTGGTGCTAGATGAAAAGTCAGGGGAACACCATTTACAACAATTTATCATGAGGGGACATGCATGCCTGGACCAAATTTTGTGCCAATCCATGAAGTCAATATTGAGATATGATTCATCCACTGGGTAGCTTGGATATCTGTACCAAATTCCATGGCAATCTATCCAGTTTACAAAACACATTAACACAATTGTACCTACAAGTGATTTAAAATCCATGATTACAAATTACTCCGCTCTTGAATGTAAGTGTTTTTAACAGTGTTCTATTATTGTCTGGCTGTTTGCTTCTTGATAACTCGTTAATATCTGTATTTATTCTATTTTATTGTACTCTCGACGTCATTGAAAATGAGGGCATGCCCTCAATGATTCCTCGAGATTTAAATAAAGGTTGAAAGAATGAATCCAGTAGCTATAATGATATATCACTAAAAACAAACATGTCAACCTCATAGTGACACTCAAGGAAACTTCAGGTGATCACCAAAGTCGGTAGGTTTAAATTGTTTTTGAGATATTTCAATCTAAACCAAAGTGATGGACCAGCAGACATCACCATCCCTGGAGTCATACCACTAGCATTGGCTTTAGGTATTTTTTTGTTTTGTTTATTGCACAGCAGCATCATTGGCAAACATGTCTACCTAGCAATGAATATGAAAAAGAAGAATGAAAGGGACAGACTGATGTAAAAAAAAAAGAGAGCCCTACAGTATGGCCGCTGGCTCCACACTCAGGACTTCCAACACTTTTCGCCCCCAGGCAGTGAGGACCCTCCAAGAGAAGAGGGATTAGTTACGGGCACATCCCTCACTGCAGAGGCTAATCAAACATGTACCCTCTCATCTTCCTCATCCCTTCATCCTCTCTCTCTGTTTATTCAATCAGGACAAGCTGTTAACTGACATCGACTGACATTGGTTGAAAGCCCCTCGATCGGTTTGCATCCACTTGCATACTAACTACCACGGTACCACCTAGTTTCTCATTAGCATATAGCTATGTGTCCCAGGATTAAAGATAAACAAATATGGGTAGTGTGGTGGTGTAGCAAAGACACAAGCAAGGACATTGGAGTATTAGAGCAATGCACTATAATGCAATTAACGGTATAGGAATCTGCTCATCTGTGAGCCTGTGGGTAAACTTCAAACACATGGCTGTTGACAGAAAGCAAACAAGGAGGTTCAAAAGTGATACAAAGGATGTGAACACAATATATTACAGAAAGCCTCCCCAGCTCAAAGCTCATTTCAATTCTCTGCTGTTTGTGTAATGGCTTTCCCTTGCTAAGCAGGAGCTGTCTTACTGTACATTAGTTATGTATGTTTAAAGAGGAACCGAGAACAATTCATTAGTTAACAATTAGCAATAAACATGGGTGGAAATTAGATGGAACGCACCCCAGCGGAGTTTGAAGAGAACGGTTTAAGGGGAAACTGTGCTTTGGTGAGATGACTTTCTTGTTCTGAATAAGGAAAGAAAGCACTGCCTACACTGCTTGTGATTCAGGGGATGCTCTTCTGAGGGCAAATTTGGGCTACTTGGCCAGTTTTAACCTGTTGAAAACATTTATTACAAAATACCAATGGGCCAACACAGAGTAGTTAAACAAATATCAATGTAGAAGTTGCAAATGACTACTTTCAACATTCCACACAGTTAAAGCTGCATTCATCAATTCTTGGCCACCTGGGGGCAGACAAAACATCCAAACATGTTGAGACATAGACAACTACTAACATATCTTCAGCTTATAAAGTTGTTATGACTTATGGCTTACCTATTATTTAGAGTCATGTTTCTGGCCACCTAATATTCATTGTCCTTTTAGTTCCATTTTGGTCCCCACCAACTAAATATCTGAATCTTGAACTTGCTAAATGCTATAGACCATTTTATTTGTAAATGTAAACATCCCAAAAGCATCCCAGTATATTTCCTGTTGCAGTGTATGTGAATGACAAAAGCTGACAGGAAATAAATATGGACCAATATGTTGCCTAGCAATGCAATTCTGTTGAAACGGTCTATAGGGAATGGGAAAGTGATGTAACCAACAGCAAGTCGGCCATTTTTGGAGGGTAAAAGGTAAGAGTGTCATCCACTGGCTCTTTACTGCGAGTGTCAAAAGAATTGTGGAACTAACACAAAACACTACACAGTGACGAAGATTCAAAAGACAAAATGTAGTAAAGCATATAGTCAGACACAGAAGTTATGGGTTTTATTTTGCAAGATAATGGTAGATTAATTACGCAGTATTAGCTGACATTTTGTTAGCATTCAGTTAGCGTAACATTGAGTAGCTTTTCTTTGTTGGGATGATTGTGTAGTTGGCATTTGACTTGTACATCCGAAGGTCATATACCTGCACGTACTTTACACATTTCTGATGATGAACAATTGACAGCTGAATAGACCGGTGACATATAATGACAGCTATACCAATTTCTTATAGGCTACTATGTCCACAAGCTATTTGCTAACTTTGCCATTTAACACTGGTTAGGTAGTGTCAGGGCTATATGAGCTTTTTTTCTGGAAACCACTACAGTTGATGAAGCTGCTAAGACTCAACTATACAGTAAATATGAACCAGAACAAAAAAGAAAAGTTAGCTAAAAGAGGTAAAAAAGCTATGTAGAGCAAGTTGGATGCTAATACTCTAATATTGTGATTTACTGCAAGCACTAGAAGCAACCCCTTTCCCATTACGACGAGCCATTTCACTCAATATCATCGAAAAATACCCCTTAAATGCAGGTTTAAGGCTTAGAGTTCCTCTGCCAATGAGCCATCCTTTAACAGCAGAATTTATAAAACACAGCACCATAGTCTAGAGATTACAATGGCTTCTTTTCTCACTGAATCTGCGGTATATTCATTTATGTAATGGGGGCCTAAATGGTCCACACATCCTGGTGATAAGCCCACCCTCATCACTGAGCCATTACACACTCATCTTACACGCAGCACAGGAGACTGCATACTAGTATCTGGGTTCAAGCATGTGTGTTACGAGGTTTAGAGCACACAAATTACAGTAAGAATCACTGACATTTAACTCCTGTCTAATGAACAAAGAGGATTTTTTTTAATATATGATCCAATTACCTGATAGTCTGGCCTTAAAGAGGGACTGGAATATTGTTTGAGTATGGCGCCTAATGGCTCTGAATGGGGAGACGGTGACATGTTCTGAATGGTAAATATCCATCCCTCCGTAACCATATTCTCATCCCATTCACATGCGACTGGTCAATGCAATTCCGTAGGGCAATGAAGATGGAGAGTGTAGCTGCAGCGCCACAATGAAGGTATGACAATACATCAGTGGGAGCTGCTGGAGAGTTTTCATGTGTAACTGGAATATTCTGCATTATATTCAGTGCGACGACCTCTTAAAGTCAGATGCCTTACATACAGAGCTTAAAGGCGCTTCCGAGCTAAATTAAAAGCTACGCTGAAATGGGAGCTTCTTTATTTTTACTCAAAATCATCAAACAGATGAATCCATTGCTCAGCAAACTAAATCCCAAATCAACTGTGTCAGAAAGAGCATCCATTTATAACCAGGCCAAAAACACGGTAATCAAGGGACAAAATGCGCTAATCAAATATGAAAGACATAAATAGAAGTGACTTAAGCCTCCTTTGAATACCATTACAGAATTCTGTCTTCTTTCTTTATATCTGCCCCTACCACTAAACCCATGACTGTGATCTGTGATATTTTGGCACTGTGATGATGTGGTATTATTAGCGCCATGATATTAAGTCATCTCACTTTAGGGAGGCGGGCGCGAGTGACAGCTCTAAAACCGTCACTAATGCTAATTCCTGCAGTGCTCGTGAAAACATTAATCTTTAATCGTGACACAAAGGCCGTCTGTCGAGGGGAGGGGTTACTTCCTGTCCCCTCAAAAACCCTTGACAGCCCCACTCACTCAAAAAAAGTCACTATTTTCAATTTGGTCTGCATAAAGAAGGGGATGTTAATTTTAGAATAGAAGGAACAGGCAATGTGTCACACACGTAAAGGACTGTATCAGTGTTGTTGCGTGTGCATCTGAGTCAAAGAGTATAAGCAAAGAGACAAAACTCTGGTGCTTTTTTGACAAAAGCCGCTAGATGGTGCTGCCGTAGCGCTTCCGCCATTTTGGACTGAAAACGCCATTGAGTCCATTGCCATGAAAGTATAAAGAGACGTCTAAAAATCAACGGATACATTTTTTTGAGGTAAATCAACTTCTTAAATAGCTATGTCCTAAAAGTTGTTAAAATGAACTAATAGCGGAATCCAGAGTTATTTTCCTCGGCATAATGAACGTGCATCAGACCCACAGGACTGCACCACCCTGCACGTTTATATGGCATATCCAGTCCTTTCAGCTTCCTGCTAGCTGTATGCGCCTGCAATAATGGATATATTGGCTGTAATTCATCTGTAAGCCTGTACCGTGGTGGATGTATTAATGTCTCTTTTCCCAAAACAGCCGGCTATCGGCCAGTAGCTAGTAGTGCTAGTAGCATGACATAAACAGAATTGAATGTAGTTGTAGGCTATTTACTAACACAGAGGGCAAAAGCACAGGGCACAACCTCTTATACATTCATGGTCTGTGGTCTTGTACATTTATTTTGGAGGTCCTTGACATGAAGAAGTTTGAGATTACTCTCAAAATCTGTGCGTTGGATTTTTCTAACTTCCATTTATGTCCATTGCTCACTTTATGCTCCTATGGGAAACGGTTGGGCAAAAACAGTTTAATAAATAAATAAGTGAGAAATTAAATAGTTATAATAGTATGAATATTTATGATATTTTCATTGTTTAACACAGGATATTTTGGTAGAGACATTAAAATCATGACAATAGACTAGAAATAATTTTGTTTTATTTTTGTATGGCACTTTGTAGGTGGACGTTTTCAGTACAAAATGGCAGAAGTGTAGCTCTGCTCCTGGGCGCTGATATTGCAATGGAGGGAACAATTGACTTTCACTTCTTAGCAATACACGGTCTTTGTCTGTGTGCCTAATGTCTATTGTGAATATCCATTGAGGGCGTCTTTCTTCCTCTCTTCATGAAAAGCATTAGGCTCAGAAACAAGAAAACACAAGCTGAAAGAAAACAAAACAAAAAAAAAACTATCAGTAATGGAGGTCACGGGTGGCTAGCATCCACGCACTTATAATTAAACACAAAATCACAAAATGGATTTGCAGTGTCTCTACTTGTGTCTCTGCTTGTGCCTGTGTGTGCGAACATTTGGCTAAAGATATTTCTCACAGTGCAATTTACCGGTCCAGCGAGACATTTCCATTTCAACTGAAGGGTTTTGTTATTCAGAGAGTCTGGCATGCGTGTGTGTGTGTGTGTGTGTGCAAATGCACGGCAGCGAGTGAACAAGAGATTTAAAGAGAGAGCTTCAAACTGCAGTGAAATGAGTCAGAAGGGGGGATTAGCGAGGGGTTATAAGCCTGTTGTAGGAGTTAGGGCCTTTTTAGCTGAAGATCAGACAGAAGGCAGCACTACAGCCAAATCAGACGCTGTGTTCTTCCCACACTCTGCTTCGCCTTATCATTGTTGCAGTACAATGACTGCTGCGCATGCCCTTGGTTTTAGTGCCAGACTCTCAACTCAGAGAGGAACAATTGGTGCTCTTTAAATCAGCAGTGGGTAGAAATGGAGCAAATATGATTTAAAAAAGTAATTTTTTATAAAACGGTCACTATATCCTGACAGAAGTGCATGAGACAGGGAATCTGAAAAAAAAATAATGTGCCTTTGTGTCCTCCAGTGCTTCTGGAGGACACAATGAGATACCAAGCACCGCCCACCAGCCGGAGCAAACTTTCTCATGTTACAGCTAAACGGAACACTACAAGATGTTTCTGAAAACATTTGAGGGGAGAAATAGTCATTACAGTAACAGAATATTGATTCGTATTTGATCAGCAATCCCTAGTATGACCATTTGATCGAAGTTTGCGAGTGATTGATAGCTGCCTCCGTTGAATGAACAGCCAATAGGAATGCTCTCTCTGAAATGACCTGTGATTGGATTTTTTTTAAAGCCTGAAAACAGAACTATGAGGAACACTTCAATTACAATATGCTGAAAGGTTATTATGAGATTTTTTGACCAATGATGCCAAAAAATTCTGCCCACTGCTACTTTAATTGTTGAGCAGCAACCCCCATGCAAGCGCAAAAAAAAAAAAAAAGACATGGGAGTCAGGCAGTGATTATTGCGCACACACGGACAAAAGTCCTGTGGTGACAATATCAAAGTGAAAGGTATAATTTTCACTAAATAAAGCACAAATCACAGGAACAAAAACCCTGTGGGCCGTGTCTGTCTGTTGTATGTACACATGAATGACACTCAGTCACAATCATTAACCCAGCAGAGACACGTGTCTGGCACATAATTGACAGGCTAAATGACACCGTTGTCAGTGTTTATTCATGTTTAAAGCCCTGCGTAGAATATCTATGAGGAAAACATAATGAATCTGTCTTGTTCCCATATTAGCTCGCACAAGAAAGATCCAGTTGGCTGCGTTTCCTACACAAACAAGTGCATACACACACATAGATGCTTTCATGCATGCATTCCCACATGTAAACATGCATAAATGCATACCGCATCTCACACCTCCTGTTTGCGTTAGTAAATGAAAACGATGCAGGGTGTGACAGATGAAAGCAGAGCCCATTATAGCTTCTCTCTGGCCAAAACACTCTGCATGTCTTCAGGTCTAGAGCCGGATGACTTAAGTACCCACTGTGGGATTGGCCTTTTCCCTCCAATTAGGCTTAGTTATTTTAGACATCTGCCAAAAAGAGCAGCAGCGCAGCGCATATTTCACCCCGTATAAGAGCTCGCCTGGTTGCCAAGATGATTTGCTTTGCCGAGTGTCTGGGCTTATGGTGGTTATAAAGAATTAAAGTCAGCTGAAAGAGTCGGGGGCCTCGTCACAAAGTGGACACGAAGATTGGTTGCGATTATGAATTTTGGTCATAGATTGTAATCTAAAGCAATTTTTTACTCCCCGTGATTACAAGAGGAAGCTAGTCAGGCGTGAGAACCACAGTCATCACATTGTCATCCGTCACTTTGACTTTAAATGTGGGGATGGCTTAAAGATGGTCGCCTTAACCTTCTGAGATAGTTGCAATTTGGGAAGGGTTATAAACATGGCTGTGCAAATGACAGGGACATGACGGTGCATTTTCTATTGAAATGTGCATGCGTATGATGGAACATCCTGTCGGGAAGCAGACAGGGATGGTGATGAGATATCATTTCACTTAAACAGCACACGCACACACAGCCATCAGCACACAGATAAACACACACACACACACACACACACACACACACACACACACACACACACACACACACACACACACACACACACACACACACACACACACACACACACACACACACACACACACACATACACACCTTTAAAGAGTGTATAGAGATGAGATTTGGCTGTCAGCCAGTGGAAGATATTACAACCATAATTCATTACTCGCTGGCCCGGGCTGAACTCAGATTTTACTGGCAGGAATGAATAGTAAAATAAAAAATGAAATTGTGACTTTCATATAGCAAAGAGGCTACGGTAAAAACGACGGTGCATATATATATTGGAAAAAAAGTAAAATGATATGATGGTATTATGGAGAAACTACAATAAAAAAATCATACAGAAATAATGAGAAATTGATTGGAAACCAGCGGATGATGGAAATACACACTCGAACCAAAGAGAAAAAGACTCAAACTTAGAGTCATAAGGCGAATAAAAAGAGGAAACTGAGACGGAAACATCTTGAAAAACCATTCCCTCCTCGCCTGTGTCCTCTATTTACGGGGCAAGTGCTCGGTTAGTGCTTTTTAAATGAGTTCAGGAAGAGATTTTAAGACCAGTTCCTTTCATTAGGCAGATTAATCCCACTATTCGCCGACAACGCAGAGGGTCTCCTTCTCCTTGAAACACACAAACACATGCTTAAAACCCAGATACGGAAACATTTGTGTTCTTTTGTGCACACAAATACACACCGCTACAAAATGTTTAGAAAACGGTTAACTGCTGCATGCCTTGATTAGCTAGAGCCTGTGTTTTTTACAGTTCAGCCTTTAATAAAAAGGATTATGTTCTCATTGAACACTGTTTAAGTCGAAAAGGTTTACAGTTTTGTTTTTAATGATTACGATGTCGGAACTAATTCCTACTGATAGGCTTAGGATAACAGCCACTAATGCGGAGAGCACGTTCCTCCAACTGTAATCCATACCTACGTAAGCAGGGCTCATCGACGCCACATCGACACCAGCAGCTACCAATTATGTTTCGTTCACACATGGTTGTCTTTATTGCCAAAGTGTTATTGCTATATGGTTCTTGACAGACACGGCTCTTTAAGAGTTAGTGGCCATATGTATATAAGCTATGTATCTCATTAAATTGACATTTTCCTGCTTTCAGGGGGCCATTACCCTGACAAATCGGATCTCCAGCGCCCAAGCATGCCAAGTGGAACCCTAAAAAAGGGTGTCATTTACTGACAACGGACAAAAAAAAGGATCCATCACACAACAATTTTGATCATAACCATAACTGACATTTATGAATCATTATGTACTGGGAATGAGAGCAACAATCTGTTCCCGCGAATGACGGGCTACAAATCCGTTTAATGTTGGGCTCGTTTTAAACTCGGCTTATGAGAGGGTGTCAATCAAAAGCTCCGATCAAGCGGAGGGGATGTGTTTGTCAGCCTATCAGAGCTCGGCCTTGATTGGGTTCATGCTTCAGTCGTGTCATTAGTTCCCTTAGAGGACCCTCAGATGGATATAAGTCTGAGGGAAATGAGACAGGGAGGATGAGTGCCAACAAAGATAAAGACTGTAGAATGGATGAGTGGGATAGAAAAAAAAAATCTCTTTCAGCACCACGCCTCCAGAATAGGAGTGCAGTTAAGGGCTTCTCATAAATACATGATGATTGAATCCACAAAGGCAGCGCTGAGTCACTAGGCAAAATAAAAAATGTAAAGTTGGGGAACACATGGGGATGAGGGAGAGGTTTCGTGACAGAGCTGGAGGAGGAGGAGAAGGGAAGAGGAAGTGACAGACATTAGCACGGTTATCTGGACAATGTCAGCAGTTAAATGGTTATCTTCTAATTCAGCGATTCCCAACCTCCTCTGTGTGGTTCACCCCACAACCCTATCAGATGAGCTCAAGTACCCTTTTATCAACCCCACCTGATATGTATGTTCAAAATATGTTCTCATGAATGGATTAAAAATTGGATTTTATACAACACTATTAACTGCACTTTATAAAAAGTGAATGAATTGCAATTGTATAGGTTGATTTGCTTAAATTTGCACTTGGAGTGGACCAAGTGGATGTTTCAACCATTTGTCCATTACTTTGAGCTAACTATTTCAACTGCTTATCCATTACTTACAGTGATATAAAAGATGGACGACATGACAGCTCCCCAAAAATGGAGCCAAAACATCTCGATCGCCCCCTGGTGGCTGGCTGCAGTATAAGTCATAAATCCAGCCCCCTCCATGTTAGCGGATGGGACATGGTCCAAACTAAAAAGTCAAAGTATACATCAAATAAATTATTCCTAAACATGGTTTCTGTACATTTTTCTGATAAGTTTGGTTATAATTAATTATTTGATGCCATAAAAAAGAGTCATGATTGGCAGCTGTGAGTCTCTCGCTGACAAGCTTGGTTTCGGGTCACCTTGATACCACGGCTCCACCACCCGATCAACTACTGCACAGACTGTGGCTCCAAATTACGCCAAAAATCTCTAGATGGCAGCTCCCCTAACAGGGATATTTCGGCTTCTGTTCTGTACAGTGAGAGGAAGCGGAGATGCATCATCCATCTTTATATACAGTCTGTGATTACTTATAGTTAAATCTTTCAACTGCTTACCCATTACTTTTAGCTAGTTAACTATTTCAACTTCTTATGACGACTATTACAACTTTTAATCCATTACTTTCAGCTAGTTAGGCTAGTTATTTCAACTGCTTATGCTAACTATTTCAACTGTGTTACTTTTAGCTAGTTAACTATTTCATCTGCTAATGCTACTCTTAATCATTACTTTTAGCCTTACCATTTCAACTTATTATTTGTTGCTTTTAGCTAGTTAACTATTTCACCTGCTTATTCATTCATTTTAGTTAACCATTTTAACTTCTCTGCTTGCTTGCTAACTAGTTTTCACATACTCTCAATTGCAAGAATTAACTGCTTTTCATGTGTAACAACTGATTCAGGCAACTTACTGCTTATTGAAAATATATAATACCAACATCACACACACTTTTTAATTCTATTTGGCTGTTTATTTTCCTCCATGTCAAATCTTGATATTTCTTAGTTAAGTTAATGATTTGAGCTTTCCATGTACCCATTGTCAACTGCAGAAGTACCAGTTCCCTTAGAAGGGAAACACTGATCTCAATAATGTGTGTGTAGATACCTTATTGTTATCCAATTGAAATTTTGTGTGTCCTCAGCCTTCACATGGAAGTGAAAAATTCTGAAGACAGTGAGAGACAGAGAGAAATACAAAAAAAGTCCTTACAGGCTCACAAGAAACTTTCAAAACCACACACACACAAAAAAAAAAACAGGATTTTCAAAGACAGCCAGCTCGTAGGACTGCAAAGTGAAAATACACAACATGAAAACTATTTTATATGCCAGGTCAGGATGATGGAAAACAAACCTTTAACGCAAGCAAGCTTCCAAGAGAGGAAACACAGCCTTTATGTGTGTGTACAGCGTAGCATGAGATCTAGTGACATGAGGAAGAGTGATAGGAATGGACAGCTATACACAGAGGTGTGTGTGTGTGTGTGAAGACAGAGTACAAGGAGAGGCTTTAGATGTTGATAAAAGCGAAAACAAAGGCAGCACACATCCCCACGTGTGCTCACACCGTGCTGGCCTGCTGGCTTAGTCATGAATAAATGGCTGAGTTGTGTATGTGTGTTTGCACAGTCTTGCTGTGATGGTAACCGCCGTACTAATGAAATACCGTGGCTCCTCACATTTTCCCTAAACTAACAGGACCTGTGCGAGCACAAAGGCATCAAAACACAACCGAAGAAAGCAGGCCGCAAGACGGTATATAGAAGGAGAGAAAACAAAGACATCTGAACAGAGCTGCAGCAGACTGACCTCCTCTGGTCACAAAAAAATAACGGAATAATTCGGTATACCTCGTACTCTGCACCCGGATAATAATAATAAACCTTCCTCCACACCGAGAGAGGAAGATATAATCATTGGAGGGGAGTGAGGAAAGACTCAATGAACAGAAAAGAAACAGATTAAGCTCTCATGGGAGATGCAAATAAATTCCGCACACTACAGCTTCAAGTGTGGCGAAGGGAATAATGGAAACCAAACACAGATAGGAAAGAACAGATAGACTTGCTTATGAGAAATATGGGCATCTGACAGACAAAACTGGTGGAGGCAAACATTGGAAAAATGTCTGACATGCAGCGGATTGTTTGTGGGTGTTACAAACCATCTCAATCTGTTTCCTTATTGGCCCCATGAGGTGTTAACGGGGGGACGTGAAGGGAAGGCGAGATGGAGGAGTTACATCGCATCACCAGCGAGTCCAGTAAGCTCGGGTTGGCTTCCACTAAGCGTGCTACACTGATGGATCTGCTAACACCTTATTGCGGTGCAGCATGGCAAAAGCCCTCCCACTGATCTTACCCACCACCCCCCCACACACACCCCCCGCTAATCTATCTATCTCACACAGACAAGACAGACCCTGCTGGATGCATCACCTTCCAATCATCCCATCATGGCTAACCGCAGTCAGAAACGAGGGGCAAGTAAAGAAAAAGTGTGTGAGACAGAAATAGGTATCGATTTGATCAGATATACTGTACCGCTGTGAGCAGGTTTGGTCGTGCTCAGCAGCCTAACACCCTGAAATAGAACATGAGAAGGAGAGATGGTGTGGTTGGAGTGTTTATAAGACAAAAAAACAGGAATGAAGCGGGGGAAGCAGCATCTGTGTCTGCAAACGGAGAAAAGATGTTGCAAGGGAAAACCTTTTAGAAACAAGTACGTACACACAGTGGAGGACATTTACTGCAAGCAATGTTCTGCTACTTAATACTTCTACATGACTTTTACCCCTATATTTAGTTGTCAGCCAAGTAAGATTTTGTATTTAACAAGCTAAATTAAGACTATATGCTGTTATAAAGTAGTTAAAACTAAATTGTGTTTTTTCCAATTTTTTAAAAAACAAAAGTCCTGATTTTGAGAACTTATAAAAGTGTAATTTTTCATGTGATCTAAAAATGTCAGAATTGTACCGTTAGATACCTGCCCAAAGTATGTCCATACCAAATTTCAAGACTTTTGACCAATCATAACAAATGTTATCACATTATATATAGTCTTTGGTCATAAATGACTAATGAACAACATAATGATGGGGTTTACTCTAACAACTATTGTGCTGCATAATCACCACATTTACTTTTGACATACAAGTATTAAATAGGTATTATCAGTCATTATAAGGGCCATAGATATGGGTCAATCGGGGCCTACTATTCCTAATACGTTGTAAAAGTGAAAGTGAAACTTAACAGCAAAACGTTCTAACACGTTGTCAAATGAAATGTTACACTTTGAACACAAACAAAGGCTTCTTTAAGTTTAGGCAACACAACTACAACTTCTTTAGGTTTAGGCAACAAAACCACTTGGTTAAGCTTAGGGAAAAATATTGTGTTTTGGCTTAAAATAACTGTTTCAAACGTGAAACTTAACGCTTGTTAACATCAACAACTAAACATCATTGGTTTAACACGGGATTCGGAACCCGAAGTCATGTGTGAAATCCCGGTGTTTCGTGTCTCTTCTATCACCCCTAATTTCCACCCATTGTGGAGTTTCATGCTCTTTATACTACAGCGCCTGACTTCCGCTTCTGCTCCTGTCATAATAACTACAGTTGCCGTTATCTTCTTTTATACCTTCTTTTGTGATATACCATGTCAATAGATGATAAAACCTAATATTGGGTGAAGTAGGCCCCTTTTGACCCACATCTATGAGGCTTATAGCGACTGATAACACCGATTTAATTGCCTGATAGCAGTCTATTCGGCTGGACAGGTTGTGAACAAGGTAACAGTATGACAGAAAGAAGTTGAAATGATTTAGTATTATTGTGAGCCTTAGTTTTCTCCTCCAAATAATTTTCTCGGACTTCTTTTTAGCGATGTCACTGACTTCTTAGATATTAGCAATTAGCTCGGTGAACACAATCTTATTATTACAACTAGGAATAACGGCACAAAACTATTGTTATCCTTTAATTAAAGTAATTAAAGTAAAGGATCTTGTACGCCTCTTGTGTGTGTGTGCATGTCTGTGTGTGTGTGCTGTGTTAGAGCTGCCTCCCTCTGGCAATGTGACAGCCATATGACTGGTTGTAATTGCCTGCTCTGCTCAACCCAGTGAGGGGTTAATAATGCCAGTAGCCTCTTGTTCCTGCCGCCACCTTCTGCTGTCCATCTCTGACAGTGGCTCTCACTCCAGACGGCCCTTAGCACGTACATGTACAATACACCCACACGTGCGCTTACGCAAATTTAATCCTGAAACTGTGTGAAGCAGTGTGGGTATACGGGATACGGACAAGGAAGAGGTGGACAGAGTCCTGTCACTGCACCGCTAGGCGCTTCCACGCACGCTCACGTAGGCAAAGGACCACACACTAAAACACACACGTGCACTTACACGATGATTCATGTGATCAGACCTGCACTCCCGTTCGCTCGATAGGTATTTACAGCCATTTAACCTTGCCTTAGGGGTGAATGAAGACCACATATTGAGCACGGTGCAGTGGAGTCAGTCCTCAGCGGATTCCTATATGTCCACACTACTTCATGCGACGTCACCCATGTCTTTACAGCACGAGAACATCCTATAGGTTTAGTGCTTTAACAGGTTAGCAGGTCCTTTATGGTGATTCATGTTTCGTACATTTGCCATATCATAAATACCTTGAAAAGCCTTAATGGCAGTGCAACGCATTGGGATGACATTGGAAATAGATTTAGTAGAAGCAGAAGTCCCATAAGCTACATTCTCATCATAGCTTAAGCTATATAGGATTTAAACCACACTTATATCAGGGTTTAACACACCTTCAGCTACTATAACTTACTGTAAGCATTCCGACCCTTTCGAGAAAGTACAACATGACTCAGCTGGAGCCGAGATACTTGATGATGATATCACTTTAGAGAATATATACTGGACGGTGTGATTTTAATTTCGTTGTAAAATAAGCATTTCAGGAAGTTGAGCTATTTAATGACCCTCCGTCTTCAATATCCCCAACAGACGGACACTTTTGTGAGCAAGCAAATAACCCTGCTTTCCTAATTATAGAAAGCCTGGCTGCGTTATGAATGTTATGAGTTTGTTTTACAAGACGCTCACGTTTAACAAAGCATCATTTAGTAAATGAGATCAGATCCAACGGGGGACTTTCATAACAAACGGGCATTTTAACAAGAGACTTTGATGTTTAACACGCCGGTTTTTGAGAGTGAGTTCTGCTCTACTTGCGAAAGATACGTGCATGCGGGGAACCATCTCCATTAAGAGACCCTCCAGTTCCCAAGCGATCGTGAGAGATTGGCAGCGTCTAATTACATTCCGAGGCGGTCTGTTCCTCGAAGGTGCCGGGGTGCTGCTCCACCAAGAGCACTGTTTCTGAATCTCTTGAGTCTCCGGCATGCTAGATTTAGGATTGCTGGCTAAATTGGGTCCGGGAGAAAGGTGCTGATGGTGTGTCGAGAGGAGATTGGTGCTGCTATGATACTGGAACCGCGAGGGGAATTAAAACGCTGTCAGGCTGCGAGCAATAAAACCTATCAAAGCATCACGGGGGATTTTCTGCTTCACTAGAGCACATATAGAGAAAGTCATATGGCACTAATGGCTGATTTTAATGTTCATACGTAGTGACCGGGCTGCGAAAAGCTCCAAATGCATCTAAGAGGAGATTATGTTTGAGATTATGCTGGAAAAATCAGTCTACACAAGTGAGGTTAAAAGTTTAAAGTGGATAATACATTCAATATAAGAATGGATGGATGGATGGATGGATGGATAAGAATACCAAGCACTTTAAGTAGATAGATCCATCCTGTTTACTCTGTACATTTCTACCGTGTCCTTTTAAGATCACAGACAGCCAACCTATTCACTTCATTGTCGAAGATCAGAGGGTTACACTAAGTGCTTCTGCAACCAGCAAGAGAAATGACATGGCAACGGGGAGCCCGTCTGGAGAGAAGCACAGCACAGGAAGTATTCTTGGATAAGGGCAACTGCTGAGCTGTAATTGTAATAGGACAAGATTTTGTGTGTCACAATGTGTCACGCTGTGTGTATGTAGTATGAGTGGGAAGCACGGCGTGTGTGTGACTATGCACACAGTGCCAGGCTCAGGAGAAAAGTTCTAATTCAACAGAGAAATAATAGAAAAGACGCCGGGAACGATGTTCCTTGCAGAGTCAGGATCCCACTGAGGAGATGTTATCTGTTCGGCATGTAAAGCTTTCTCTTTTGAATAAACACAACATCAGTGAGAAGATGTGTTGTCGAATGCGACGAGTGGCAACGACTGCTGTGATACGGACTCTAGAGATGGTGAAAAACGTACGTGTACGCAGCGGATAGCCACCGAGGATCACAAACAAAGCAACAGAGAAAAAAAACCCCCTCAAAGTACAACCTACAATGAAAGACAAAAAAAAAAGATTGAGCACAGTTTTGATATGAAATGAAAAAAAAAGAATGAATGTACTGCTGATTAAATTATAGTTATTTGATAAGAGAGCCATTACCATGAGCCATGTTTCAGGGTGGGGTTCTTAAACGGATAAAAGAGTATTTCAATCGTCCACGGACACATGGAAACCTTTTACCTCTAAAGATACTTTATGATCCCACGTTGGGGCTTCACTGCAGATAATGCATTAAAAAGATCAGAGCCGGGACAATTACCCTGCGCTTTTCTGATTCCCAAAATAGCTAACTCTGGACATATGAGGTTTCTGCAAGACCCCGAGGCAACTCATTACAATTTGAGCAGAGGAACACCGATTGATTAACAACTCAAATCACACTGTATGGCCAACCGTGTTAGTTTCCAGCGAGCACTAGCAAAATTTGACCAAGCACTACGTCACAAATCTTTAGTTTTACACTTGGCCAACAAACAATTTCAATTTGGTCTTTCACAGCCTTTATTTACTGCAAATTAAACCCCCTCCATGTCAGCGGAGCACACTCATGGGAGTGGTCTCAGCACAGACCAGATATGATGAAACAAATCAGAGCTCCAACTATCATATTCGATGCTCTTGCCTTCTATAAACCACATGACCCAGAAATGGGGTTGTTGCTATGACTTAGTTTATCTGTTAGAGCGGTTTGCGAGGACACAACATGATTTAATATGGTCACAGAAGTCACGCCTGCACAACATTTGCATTGAGATCTTGTGAAAATGATTCATACTATACCTACGTATTTGATCATTATAATCATTCTGATGAGTTGTGCTACCTGCATTTTCAAATGTGTGCTACATCAACACTTTTTGACACTGTACTGTACTTTCACATATCCAGTAACATATGTAAATGTTAAACAGAAAAAATGTGCCTTTTATGATGTAGGTATAAGGAAAAGGTTTACTGCTAAAATGACTGTAATTTAGGGCGATTATTGTGATAACTATATCATTTATCTATTTCCACATATCCATCTGAATCCACAGTTGGTACAAATGAAATGTTTGTGGAGAAGTTTCAACATGCATTACCTCTAAAATCAATAACTGACATTTTTACATTTCTGTTTATGTATGCGTTAAACAAACAAGATGCATGGTGTAAACTAGAATGGCACTCGAAGAGCGCAGACCTCCGCCAAGCTGCCCCGAGTACGATTGTCCCCCCCTCTCCTTACAGCTTGCGCCATTATCCACGTGTCATTTTGTTTATGTTGAGATCAGCTCTATGTAGCGGTGCAGCGTAAAATACTTCATTCAAACTGCCGAGAAACAAAGTAAAAGTCACCTAAACCGTCATCGTTACTCTTTCCAACAATCACCACGTGTACTAAACTGTAGTTTCACAGACTTTAATGTGAAAAAAACGCAGAATCAAGCTGTGCATCAACGCACAGTCATAATGTTGACATTTACTTCTCCCTCTTCAGAGTGAAAGCTAACAAGGAAAAATGTCGAGCTACTCCTTTAACCTTCCGTCGCACTTTGTCCGTGTCAAATCCTGCCTGTCCAACAAACCTACAGTGCGTGTGTGTGTGTTTGTTTTGATCTATTAGTGTGCCTTCTGGGGCAGCTGTTCATAATACAGATTATGATTAGTTCCAGATATTAAAAGTAAAAGCTTTCTCTAATATAATAATGTTGTTGAGTGTATTATGCTGACCTCTGTCAGTTCAAATTCAGGGTTTCCTGTATACATGTGCTTCTTTGTGCCGCCATGATACGCACGCAGCATGTAGACAGTGCAGATATTGATGAAGACGACACACTTTGGCCATTTTAGCGATGCCTTCACACAGTGTGTGGGCATGAGGGGTATTACTTCACAGGGCCCGGTGGCCTCTCCCTCCATTTTAATTACATCGCCGGCCTCTGGAACGCTGTCGTTTCGTCTACCTGTCTAATTGCTGTGATGGTGCACGGGAGGGCCGCATGATGGCACAGCCTCGCTCTGGTCGCGATGGTAAGTAAATTACGCAGAGCATCTGTGAGGGGACCAAAGTTCCAGCTCCAAAAGACCTGTATTTCCCTATAGGACTCCATGAAAATCAGATTCACGTTATTAACTGCCGTAACTCATTTTTAGACTTTTAAAGCTGTGAGGCTTAACCTCATTTGCTCTGCAGAGGTTAAATTTTCCAACCTTATTGTTTTCTATGTCCATACATATGCTCAGTTTTCCCTTGAGATGGTAAATTATTAACACTGGGACCGTGAAGGACCTTATTAATAATGGTGCTTTGGCCACATGGAGGAGCTTTAATTAAAGTTTTACTTCCACAACCATTTCCATGAAACATCTTCAGGAGTGCTTCAGAATAACACCCAATGGTTTTGGACACTAAGTAAAGGCCTGATATTGTTATTAAAGGGACGCCAAAGCAAATCAATTTTTTTTTTTTTACAGATAAGGACGCCATAACACCTGAACAAATAAATTCTCCATAAAATTCCATTAAATTTGGCACATATAATCCCACGGTTTGTGAGCAGAGAGGAATAGCAGCAATTCCTCCCTGCACAAAACATTCTGTATTCACTCCCTTCCCAGCTGCTGTTGGTTTTTATATGTGCTGCTCTCCGCTCATGCTGGGAGAAAGCCTGCTCCAGTCCATGCTCCATAGCAAATGTGATGAATGCTGTCCCTCGGTTGTATTATACAGCACAAAGCGGAGTTTGAATGTGGTTGTAAAAGCATACAGAGTATGCAAAGATGCTAACAGAAGCACACCGGTCCAGATTTGCTGCCTGTGGCAAAAACGGAGACAAAGATTTGACAACTCGGGGTGAAAATGGGTTTTAACTCGAGCACATTTTCGCAGCTACCCTAGCTGTAAAGGAAGTGTGCGACTCCACTTGATGAATATACCGAGACAGCAACAAAAGATAATGGTCCGAAGGGAAATAAGAGAAACAACTGCAGCTCTTTGTAACTTCTGAAGTCGGTCCATCTTAGCTGTCACAAACTCAAGACACACTCTACAAACACAATCACGTTGTGGTGTGAAAGCAAACCAAACATCTGTACTGCCATGTAGTGACACACTTGATGTTAGTGGCCAAGAGACACAAATGCACAAGAGAAATCAAATGCACTTAGATGGAGCAAGAGTTTCTTTCAAAAAAGCTACTCCACATAAAATCACATCGCTCCACTAGACGCACTCTTCAACACTTACGTACCCTGCAAGGTCCAGGCCCCAAAACGAGTTGAAAATTGAAGTTCTGGTGGAGTAAATGGAAGTTATACTTTGTGCATTATTTTGCTCCCCACGTCTACTGTGAAGAAGTTCTCCCAAGCTGTGTACCATTTTCGACTAGCTCTACCACTCAAATACGCTGGGCTGTAACAGTTGGAGTCTACAAATCATGGCAATGGAGGTGGATTTGTACATAGCCTCAGAGTCAGTGCATTCTTGGGTGTAATTTGGGGAACAAAGAATGCAGGGTTTTGTCTAACACTCAAATGTGATAGCTATAGTCCAGTAGATGGTAACACCTTTCAAATAACACATAAACTGCCAAACTCTACGTCCAATTATTTCATTGGACATAGGAGACATAATAATCAATTATTATTTAAGCTATGTTAGTTTGAAGTAAAATCAATGTATCTTCATATAAAGGTTTGTATGATATCTTATGATAGATTTTTTCAGGTGTTTTCCTACGAATGTCCAACAACGTGTCAATTTCCGCTCGTTACATGCACACAGTCTTTTCAAAAAATCTTCCGTCTCCACAGGAAACTTGGTTAGGTTTAGACAACAAAACTACTAAGTTAGGTTTAGAAAAAGATGGTGGTTTTGGTTAAAATAACTCTGGACGTGGCGTAACTTAAGTACGGAAGTTACGTGACAACAAAAACAACGTTGACTTTCTGGTTTCACATGGGGTACGAACACCGGTCTCCTGGGCAAAAGTCTGGTGTTTTTTGACCCATCCATCCACCTCAGCCTCCTCCCTATGCAGCGTTTGTCGCTCTTTATACTCCTTGGTTCACAAATACGTGGATTGCATACAAATTTATTTTGTTCAATTACAGTGCATTACTTTCGCAGGTATAGCTACGAACGGCGTACTTTATCTCAAAGTTATCTCAAATGTGTTTTTTTGGAATGAAGATACTTGGTTACTATTAATCTCCTATACCCAACAATGACGAAAACGTAATTTTACATTGGGCATAGCATAGTCTTTTGTAGCTCAAGATGTCACTTGAGTCATCGTCGGTTAGGGCTGAAGACTACAAGTTTGAAAATGAAACTAATCTGTTGGTGTGGAGTTAAAAAGGATTGAGCTTTCTCCTCCCATAACACACCTGAATCTCTAAACGAACTGGCAGCTGTCGCGTTTCATTTAGTGTAAAGTAGGTGTCTGGCTTTGACAAGGAAGAGGAATGTTTGGAATAAAACAAGACGATATCGCTGGTTCTGCTGCATCGAATTTGATGGTTATTTAACTATGCATCGTGAGTCCGACAGCGTTTCAGGAGTGTGATGCTAAATTGGTTAAGTATAGCCTTTCAACAGGATGCTGCCACTTGCAGCTGCATTGTTTATCTTTACTTGACCTCTTACCTCAAGTCTCCTTCACTCTGTAAATGAGTCCGTTTAACAGTATCAAGAACCATATCATTAATATATGCAGACTTCTATCCACTGTGGAGAGCCACATTTGCATGCAACTTTCTCAGTGCAGTCCAAAGCTATTACAGTAGAACCTCTGTACGTCTCTCTCACTTGTTAATTTTATCTCTTTTTTCTCTCTCTCTCTCTCTCTGTAACACTCAAGTTCAAAAGAAATCGTGAATCAGACATTGAAGGATGTATACTGGCCTCAGAGTGCAAACAAACACATGGACTCACACAGAGATGCAATCAATCTCCATTAATTTCAAATTTTTTAACATGCGCAGGAAACATGATTACAGTATGCTCTACGGGGATTCGGTTAATTGTCTCCATGGCAACTCTGCGCTGTCAAATGTACACACCTGCCAACACTGTGATTTTACCAAGCATGTCTCTGGGCTGGAAGTCCACCCGTCCACTTTATTTCATCTAAAATACACAAGCTGCAGCTTTGACAAGCCACTGGACCTGTGGAGGTTCTCCACACCTACACTCCACACCCACACACAGCTCAGGCATGGGTAATAACACATGCATCAATGTACAAATATATAGCACACAGACTCGCACTGAACTAATGAAGCATGAAAACTGTCAGCACATAAAAATCGCAGCATATCATGCCGGGTACACACTACACGAGAATCAAGCTGATTTTGAGCCTGATTGAGAGTCGAGACTCTTGTTGTTCATGAATGGAATCTGCCAAATAATTACTCACCACACACTATAGAAACAAAACTGTTCAATTTAACATAACGGGTCGTTATGAATGGGGTCTCTCATATTTTCAACATCTGTTAAGATTTGAAAAATCTTGTAGTGTGGGCCAGCCTTTGACCCTGAATGCCTGGAAGATTTTATTTTTGTATCTTAACCTTTATTCAAACAGGCAAGCAGAGCACATTCAAACAACATTTTATGTACAGCAACAGCCTAGGGAGTTATAGAAACCCTTATTCAGGGTAATCTCTTGCTCTTACTTTGTAAATAAAAAAAAATGGAAATATGTAATGCCTTATTCACATCAACATCCTCAGAATGTTGCTGCTGTAATGCAAATTTCCTTTTTTTTCAAAATAAAGCCCTGCAGTAGGGTCCACTTTTGTGATATTTCATTGTTTCCCACTAAAAGCACTTGGATGCACAAGACATCGTGTTTACCACTTGCAACACTAGACACACACACATGCACATGCACACATCAGATCCTATTAGGCCCCACCACAAAAGGAGTCCAGGCTCCTTCCATCTGCTTCGGCAGAGCACAGCCTTCCACTTGTTGGCCCGCAAACGCGTAGCGTCCTCCTCTATAAG
>CAKALG010038338.1:0-16663 GCA_916700815.1 Helicolenus hilgendorfi
CAGGTGATGCGACAGAGCAGACAGCTACCAGCTGGCAACATGGTACGGCAGCCGCCTGTCACTCAAAGCGGCCACACCTTTAATTAGGCCTAACTTTAAGCCTTAATGTAATTTAAGCAAGTGAGTTATATAAAAACTCACCTCCAGTACAGTTGTCATGAACGCGGATATTTGCTATAGAGACCAAAACCGTTTGGTTGTACCAGGTTGTAAACATGTTTATTTCTGCTGTAAAGTTGGGCATTTTAACATGGGGGTCTATGGGGATTGACTCGCTTTTGGAGCCAGCCTCCATTGGCCATTTGAGGAATTGCAGATTTTGGCACTTAAACATTGGCTTCATTTTTTCAGCACAGGAGGTGGCCACTTGGTCGGGACTTAACACATTGTCAAAATCATCTAAATATTCGGCCATGGCATTGAAAATCTTTTAGATAACACTAAGCTATGCTTTAACACTCCAAGACAAAACAATTAATGCTCCAACACAACAAACAACACGTCACATCGTGAGATTTCAGAACAAGACTTCTCCTTAAGTGAGATTCTTTCCATAATATCAAACACTTATAATAACAATCGAAACCTGTCGTGGCAAAAATAAGTACTATTAGTGGACGTAAATGACGGTGCCAGCTTGCCCCAATAGGATTACATTGCAGCCTGTGAACGGCTGCCATCTACAGCTACTTGACCAGTTACATACATGTAATCGACTTCTGCATTTAACCCGTCCTAAGCGACAGGAAGAGAAGAGGATCGAACCACCAACCTTGTGATCGAAGTGATTCCTCAAACAAAATAACTGAGGGGTTTCAATCTAAAATGGGATATATTTCATGACTGTACTGCTGCCTTCTCATTTTATGGGCAGTCACCTGAAGTCATTTTGAGGATAAGTGTGTATTGTATCATGTGTGTTTTTCAGGTATTGACTGCTGACTTTCAGGAGGCAGCACTTTTCCAAAATGTAGGCAAGGGTTTTGAATCCTTATACTTCTTTTAGTCCATCCCTTTTTGTCATGGAAACCTACGCAATTATACCTATTTTTGTGTGTGTGGGAGAAAAAAAAAAGACAAGCTACAATATGAGACCATTTTCTGTTTTGCAGATAGCCGTTCAATCATAATGCGTATGAAGACTCTCGGTAGATAAACATCCCTGGCTCTGCTGCGGATTGTTGGGGATGAGGACAGGAGAAAGAGCAGTAATTTTCCCTCTGATTGCAGCCTGCCTTCCTCTGAGCAACATTGATAAGCTTTTTTCACGGGTTTCACTCATGGAAAAAGGGGGTGGGTAAAGAGAAGTCAAAGAAA
The DNA here is from genome assembly GCA_916700815.1 of Helicolenus hilgendorfi. NCBI lineage: Eukaryota > Metazoa > Chordata > Actinopteri > Perciformes > Sebastidae > Helicolenus > Helicolenus hilgendorfi. The sequence goes on from CAKALG010038338.1 coordinate 1,318, forward strand.
GAGAAGATGAAGAAGAGGGAGGAGGAGGAGGAGGAGGAGGAGAAGCAGGCTGATTATGATGATGATAACAGCTTTTGACTACAGTTACGCAAAATAACTATGTCCCCATTTTAGCTTGTTTTTTACTGGTTGCCAGATATTACTATGATCTCACTGACCATGTTTATATAATCCATTAACTTCATGGTTTTTCTGTGTGGGTGTTTTGTAATCCTACAAAAGGGCTATTACTTTGTCATAATTTGTGGTTTTACAATTTCATTATTTTTGCAGTTGTGACCTTCATTTATGTTGGTTAGGAGGACATTTTACAGACACAAATCTGGTGATTTAAGACTCAAGCAATGCCTCAAAACTTCACTCGGCCTTTGGCTTTCTGACTTTCTTGACATGATATCCCAAGCCAAAAGATAAAGGATAACAATTATTTTGTTATTAAAGAAAAAGTGTGCAGTGAATCAACTCTTCCCCTCATTCTTGACAGCAGATATCATTTTAATCAATCTTAACAGCAATCAATCATGTTGCATAAGCAGGAGGGAAATATGTTTCGCAGTCCAGTCCAGCAGACAGCAACTGTGAAACACAAAGTTTACGACTCTCGCTCGACTTGAGAGTTTTTGGTCTTGACTTTGAACTCGACTCAGGACTTCATAGCCATGACCCGAGACTTGCAAAACAATGATTTTTCCAGCATATGTGTAGGAAAAATGCAATGCATTATAAATGAGTCACCAGTAAATAAAAAATTCATGCAGTTATGTTTTTCTGTTGCAGAAATGCTTTTGCAATCTTGCCCATGCATCTAGTTTTATTTTGCAATGGCAAGGTTTGTTCAACTTCCAAATTTGTGGTTTTTAAAATTTTAACAACAAATACAATTAGAATTACTTTATCGTCATGTACAGTATTATATAAAAAAAAATGTCAACCATTTCCAAATTTGCGATTTTCTCATTTTTATTTGTTTGTAAATTGAATGTTTGTTTATAGATATTGATATCTGAAATCCAAAAATGCAATTAAATCAAAAAGTAGTTGAGCTATTCAATAATAATGCCTTACTGAGGTCAACTCTAATGCAACCCCGGGTCACCACAATGATGTTAGGGAGAAAATCATTGTCATACCTCATGGCAATGAAGGCCAAAACAACAACAATAAAGATAGCGGTGGTAAAAAAATAAATAAAAGTGGAACTTTGGCTGTGAGAACAAATTTAAGTGAACTAGATAAAAGAACTAGATTACCAGCCAAGGTCAGGCCTCCCAGCAGTTTTGCTCATTCAGGTCCAGACTCTTCCCCCGTGAATTAGTCCAAAGCTGCATCCAAACAGCCCATTCTTGCCACTAGCCGGCCGACAGAATGCAGAATTAGCTGCTGGCGACATTAAATCCTATTCTGTTGATGAGATTGGAGTTACTGGCTCTCATTGGGGACAATTATACCTTAGTACCTCCAGCAGCCTTTTACTGAAAGGTCAACAGAGAGAGTGAGATGGAAGAAAGAGCCATGAGGGAGACAGAGAGAGAAAAGAAGTCGACCCGAGACCGTCGGCAGGCTGTTTTCACAGTTCACGTGCAATTCATTTCAGCAAAATGAAAGGAATAATGAGAGAGGGACAATAGGCATGCGGCGCATTTCAGGAAGTGTGAAATGGAGTTACAGGCAAAGACACTAATTACATTTGAGGCAGAGTCTGTTAACTTCATGAATTCAGCGCTCAGGGGATGACTAATAAAGCTCAACTTCAAGATTTTATAGTCTCTAGTGGGAAAATTAGCTTGCTGCAAGGCATCCAACAAAATGCATAATTACAAAACATGGAGAGATAAAAAACACAGAAACATACAGAAGTGACAAAAGAATGGTCTGGCAACTTGCTGGCTGAGAGATATTTGAATGTTGCTGAGAAAATATTTAATTTTGGTCCCGCTGTTTAATGTCTACGAACGAACAATCGGGGGGGTTTTAATAAGACATATTGAAATAAACACAATGAAGATGTGTACACGTTCTTACTGCTGGGTATCACGGTAATTAGACTGATGGATGACTTTACTCTAACTGCCAACAAAAAGTTGGAACGATTTTTTTTTCAAAACTTGAAGATGGAGTTGCAGTCGGGCATAAATTCCAAAATATGATCATAATAATTAAGTCATAATACAGACCTCCTACGTTACACATTAAATTAAAAGAACAGAGAAGCAATCTCACGGCAAGACATTAAAACACAGTTCACACCCATGTGCAGTAAAAAACTAGGTACCTAATCATCACAGCAAACAGCGGACGCATATCCCCAATCTATAAAATATGGAAATATATCTTTCTCAATCAGTGTAATTGACCAGTCACATGATCAGATCCCTTTAAAATATAGCAAATACTTAGCAAAAAAACACGGATACGCTGAATGTCGTTTCTGAACTAAAAATAAGTTTCATAAATATGTTCCATATCATCCTTGTATCACGTGAAGAAGGTTAGAAAAAAGGTCATGGTTTGTGTTAAAATAATACCATAGCAACTTAACTAGCGTGAATAAATTACAACCGCCCTTATTGGACTTTCTTACGTAACATTACATAATGCGCATAACGTCAAGGTTGACTTTTGGTTGCACACGGGACAGGAACAGCAGTCTCCTGGGTGAAAGTCTTGTGTTTGTTTGACCCATCTACCACACCTCCCGCCCATCCTTATTGGACTTGGTCGCTTGTTATACTCGTCATTATACCACGTAACTTATACTCGTTATTATACCACATAACTTTCAATAACGGTAACTTGATATACTACATCACTTGATTTGACCAAATGAAAACCATCGTCCACATTTGTATCTGTGCTTTGCAGAAACGTACAATGCCAACTTTTTCTTATTCCTGGCGACTGGGCTGGTTTGTTGTAAGAACTTTTGTGCTTTCCACAGTTTGATTTCTTCAGTGCAGCTCATCAAGATGCTCTTTGGATCCACCTCATTAGTTGAAAAGAAAAAAAAAATACACCGTTGTTCTCTGTCATCAGAAGAAATCAATCTGTTCTTGTGCACTGATAAGAAGACCTGTATGGACAATCATGTGCTGTGTAGGACTGAGAGTTTGCAGGATTTCACTCCAACAAATGACTCCATCGCTGATTAGCACACCTTCGAACAGACAAGAGGGACTCGTCAGTGAAATCACCTGTGGATATGATTGGTGGGAGTGAAAGCCAGCAGACAGCTAGCCCTCTGGCACATGCTAACTCATACCTGCCGAAAACAGCATATAATGATTAAAAAGGACAGCGGAAGGTATAAAGCCTTCTGGCACACTGCATATAAATGTGAACTTTCCTGGAAGTGTAATTACCTCAGCCATCATAAAAACCAGTCAGATAAGACCTGAACCATCGGGTAGAGAGTCAGGGAGGCTCAAACTGTCGTCTAGTCTGTCCAACAACAGCGTGTCATAAGAAGTTGATTCCAATTCAAGCTCTGGATTAATCAGTGCTTGAATTATAATTAAAACCAGCAGGGGCACAAATCATTCGCAAGAACTGTTAATTTGAGGGAGCGAATTACTAATTTTGAATACAAAATGCGGTACTCCATGTGCACAAACTATTAACAATGTACCCCTGATACACTTACGTTCATTAGGAAACAGCAGCACTGAGTGATGAGTAACAGTAGCTGGACAGACATCTAACATGGTAGTGCCAGTACTGGCCCAATTCAAGCACTCGATTAGTCAATATAATGTTTTAAGTAATTAGTAGCTAAGTAGCTTTTCTCTCTGTTATATTGTTATAAATATAATCTCTTCTATAAATTGAATATGGTAGATTATTTGATGAAAAATAGTAATGATTTGCATTAGTAATCTAATACTGATTAATCATCAGCATAAAAAAAATATTACATGCCTGCACGAATGTGCAATGTAATGAAGTGACGGTTGTCACGTGTTGTGTAGTAATGGAAGTCTAACTTCAGAGCTAGTTGTATAGTATATAAAGTGAGAAAGACCAGTTATGGTGGGTAGGTAGATAGGTAGGGAGGTGGATGGGTCCAACAAACACAGGACTTTCAAGCGGGAGACCAGTGTTCGAGACCGGTGTTTTGTTTTGTAAGGTCCATAAATGACATTTCTTTTGTGTTTTTGTAGTGACGTTACGTTGTTTCCGTATGTGTTTTACTTAGTTTATGACCTTATTTTAAGCCCAACCATGATGTTTTCCCCTTAACCTAACCACGGTAGGCTGCTGGTACTGCATGTTAATACAGGCGTGTAATATTCACGTCTCTGCGAGGCAAAATGTGACACTGACACGCTGTCCTCTGGTGGATAGGCAGGTCTAATACATGATGATATTGGATTGCTAGCAGAACCAGACTAGTGGACTAGACTCAGTATTGATGGATCACTAGAGATCCATTCTGATGGTCCTCTGAATTTTAAGTCTTTTCCAGAAGTTTTTCTATTTTCCATTTTCTTGTTCTCCAAAAGTGAGAGTCACAACTTGTTCTTTCATTGTTAATGACAGATGAGTCCACATTACTTTGTTTGAGTGGGAGTCTACGTAAGTGGGTTTGGTCTCTACCTCCTGGTACGAGTCGAGTGGCTGACAGCAGACATTTAAAAAAGAAAAAGTTGAAATGGGTTCAAGACAAGTTCAAGATCTAAGGAGGCACGAAACTGTGTTCCTGACCATTTTAAACTCAGTAATGATCCATTCATCACGCTGTCAGTGCTGTGGTCTGAACATCGCATCTGATATTGACAGTGTTGTGATGAAAGAAACAAACTTGTATCATCATTAGAAAGAAAAAAGTACCTAACAAGCAGGTTCAGCTTCACAAGTTATAAATACTGTCAGTCATACACGTCTTTATGAGGTGATGTTGGATCACTCACAAAACACAAACATAGAAAACACACAAAGGCTCTGCTAATGAGGCATCAGGTGGCTAAAGTTAGAGATAAAATGATTGGGACCTGAAAGTCATTAGTTTGGGCCTGACAGACTGAAACACCAGCACTCCCTTTCCATAATTGCTGCTGCTGACATACCCTGGAGCAAGGTCCCTCACACCCACTCATGACATAATGATGTGTGACCAAATAACCGAGCAGATATGGAATCACTTCCAGTCAATCTCTCCTCATCAGCTACCTACGACAGGTGCAATGGTTTGGCTTGCTGGATCCTAAATCCTGTAATTGGACCGCTGATCTCCAGAGAGGAAGTGGGCAGAGCTGCTTTTGTGCCGACTGAAAATGGCGTTGAACAATATGTCACTTGCTTCTGATCGGTTAGAGCAAAAGGCTAACACAATGTGCTCACGGATGAAAAAAAATGCTGTGAAAAGCACTACTGGGCTTTTCGAAATTTCTAGGTAGGAAAAAAAACAGCTACACCAAGTGGAAGAGCATCCATTTTCATCAAAGTCATCGACCCAAACTCCAGAGACACGACTCATCTCCGGCACTCTTTGACTTTGTCTCCTCTCTGTTATCACACTTCAAACGGTGTCTCGGTTTCACAGGGTTACACACTTCCTGTTTGGTGTTATGCTTCCCAGGTAATGGTCGGGGGGTTGCGTCAGCCTTCCTCTTTTGAAGGGTGTATTTCAAGAAATAAGCTTTACGCAGCAACTTTTTTTGTTCGTTGATGAGGTGAGGCTCAATAGTATTACTCAGCAGCACTTCAAGAGGATTTGGTGAAGGGTGACGAGACCCCTGCCTGAGCCTCCTGCTGCGTGACAACCACCCTGACTTCTGAGAACCTGACTGATGTTATTGTTGGGCAAAATCTAGCATCTAATTGAAGAAGACCTATTATGCTTTTGCGCTTTTTTCCCTTCCCTTTAGTGTGTTATATATTTTTGTGCATGTAAAAAGGTTTGCAAAGTCTACGCCAAAAGGAGTTACTGCAACCCTACAGAAACACTGCTTCTGAACTCCTCGAAATGTCTCACTTGAAGTCCCGCCTTTTTCTTCTGTCGTGTCTAGAAGGTAACCCACAAGTCACGACACTCCCACGAGTTGGTCGAGGTTAGGCATTGACCTCGAATAGTTAAGGCTAGGACAGGTCGTCGGGCAGCGAGTCTCACGAGAGTTTTCACACATTTTCCCAACTTGTGGTTTACCTTCTACACACAACCCTTTTCTTTTGTAACGTGGTGATGTCACCAAGTAACACATTTGCATTATACCTGCATAGCAGGTTATTTGGCCCGCCCACAAATAAAGCTACTTTGAGTGGAGCTGGAGTGGAGTCCAAAGAGTTTGGTTCGGTTGACCAATCACAACAGAGCGGGCCAGCTGACCAATCAGAGCAGACCGAGATTTTCGAGAATGTTTCAGACAGAGGATGAAAAGAGGTGCTGCAGCACAGCTGGTATGAGGAAAATAAAGCTTTGTTTGAACATTACAGCATGCAATCCCAAAATACAAGCATGCACCTGAGCATAATAGGGCCTCTTTAACAATTGTTTTCCATGAAGGAGATGGAAGTTGAAAGTGGAGAAGAAGAAAAGGGAAAGGTGGTCAAATTAGAGAGTACAGGAAGTGAAATGGACTGAAGGGAAAAGACAAAAAGCAAATGGGGAGAGAGTTTAAAAAGTAGGAGAAGAAACAAAGAGGAAAGGAGAGAGGTATAGTAGGTAACAAAAAGCTAGAGATTATATAAAAGGAATGGGTAAGTGAGTCTAAAGAGACTTAAAGAGGTAGGAAGAACGCCAGAAGAAGAGCAGAGGAGAGGGAAGGTCAGGATTTCTTTGAAGCGGTGTTGGACTCCCAGAGGACTACAAAGCTCTGTAGTTTTACTCTTAATGGGGGATTGTTCCACTGCTGGGTTTCGTTGAGGTTTGGTTGTTAGACCATTTTTTAAAGCATCTGAAAAATGTGCAAACAACTCAGAATTAACAAGATTCAAACAAAGCGAAACATCCTTGTATCATTAAGAAAAAGACCCAGAGTTGAACAAAATAACAATTTACAACAGAGTACAGATTTTAAAACACTCTCGGGCCTTGTACATTCAGGCATTGCGTCAAGTCTACTGACTTTTCTGCTGACATCGTTGGGCTTCATTAATCAATAGTTCCTGAAATTAGACTAAATCTAAAGTGACTTGTGAAGGATTCCTTATACAGTACAGTGATGAACCCACCTGGAATTATCACTGACTCTGCAGCTGTTTTTAGCTCATACTTTTTGGTTTGAAAGCACATTAACCGTTGGGTTCGGTCTCAGCACTCTCATCAAACTGGTTTCCAGCAGCTGACGGAAGCTCTCTTCAGTAAACAAGCTTTGATTGAAGTTAGAAAAGTTTTTAAAAGGTGATGCTTTGTCCTTTTGCAGACTTTGAAAAGTTGTAGTCATCATAAAGACTGGGCAATCAGGCCCAAAAATAAAATGTATGATTCTGATCACGACGGAGGTGCATTAGGGTATGTAAAAAAAATAAAATAATAATAATTATAATGAAATGAATTAAAAAGCCAGGGGAGGTTTTTATGAGAAAAAACTTGGATATTCCTGAGATTAAAGTGGAAAGTTCACAAGAAATAAAAAACACAAATTTGCGAGATTATAAAGTCCCAAATTTACGAGAAAAAAAACTTGGACACTCTCTTAGATCAAAGTGTCAATTTTACGATGAAAAACTCACAAATTTGCGAGATTATAAAGTCACAAATTTACGAGAAGAAAAAAGCTTGGATATTCTCTTAGATCAAAGTGGCAATTTTATGATGAAAAACTAACAAATTTGCGAAATGATGAAGTCTGAAATTTACAAGAAAAAAATGTTGCAATGTTATTACTCCTCACTTTTATTAGTGCATACTGCCATGTTGATATTTTACTCTCATGGACACGTTTACTATGAACTACAGGAGCTTAAGGAAGCAGTGGCGGTTCCGTATTGTAATTATCTAAATGAAAGTGAAACTCTTGAAAGAGATCTTCTCTCTACCTGTTTGATGGGCTCCTGTCAGTGTTGTGATCCTGCGTCATGCAGATAAACACTGTCTTGTCTTTTTGACCTGCTGTGAAGATCAATATCAGCATCGACTCATCTGGTTGCTATAATTCCCTGCCTGGCAGGGAGGACTGCACAGTTTTTGTGCTTCACACGCCAGGTGGTCCCGTCAGAAAGAACTCAAGTCTCTCAGTCAATGACAAAACGTCAGTGTGTTCAGGTTGAGGCAAATATATATTCTAGATGAAATCAGGTCCGTGTATTTCTGCCTCTACAGAAAAAAGCCTGTCATGCTGAGAAACTGTCTGAATCTCTTTATGTCTTTCCTCTCGCTCCGTCTTTACCGTCTCCTTTATTTAAAGTGCGGTTATGAATTAGAGACGAAATGTTTGACACGCAGCTGTCTGCAACCTTTTGACGCTGTTTCTTTCACTTCCTGTCTCTGAAATGATACAGCAACCTTCATATCGATACTCAGTCATTTCTGACCTTAGCCTAAACACAGGTCTCAATCATTTGATTCCATGTGAATCTTAATCTTTAAAGCAACAGTGTTACATTTAGGGGGGTCAATTGCAGCAGAATTGAATATAATATTAATGAATAGGTATTCTTTAGTGTATAATCAGATGAATAAAATGAAAACAATTGTGTTTTCCTTACTTTATAATGAGCCGTTTATATCTACATGTTTCTACAGTAATCCAAAACGGACAAACCAAACACTGGCTATTCACGTTTTCACATTGTTGCGTTGGCCACCATGGTTCTCCTACACCAGGGGTCAGCAACCTTTACTATCAAAAGAGACATTTTTGGCCAAAAAAATCAATAAAAAAATCTGTCTGGAGCCGCAAGAATGTATTTGAGCCTCATAATGGAGATAACGCCGCCTATTAAGTGTAATGCTGTGAGGACTAAAGTGCAAACGAGAGGCAGGACATTGAAGAATTGTCTTAAGGAGATTTGGCTGGATGCTCTTTTCAGCTGGTGTTTCCAGTTACTTTCAATTACTTTTTTGTTGTTTGCTAATTTTAAGAAAGCAAACAAATTGGTCCACGCACTATTAAATTCTCCATTTTCCTCGAAGAATTTTCTTTTTTGGGGGGGGGATTTGGAAACCTACAGTAGCTAGAGAAACTCAAGACTACCCAACACTATTGAGGATTGGCAAAATTAGAGGATAAGTGCCGGGCCGTAGACGTCCATAGGCTGTGACCCCCTGTCCTACACGCTTCACGTGACACAGTAGAAGTTGAATAGCTTTGCTGTTTGGGCTGTTGACAAAACAAGGAATCAGATCAATAGGGTTTAAAATATAGTTTACAAGTCAATAAGTCCTCTCTCTCTCTTCTCTTTTCTCTTCTTTATTTCTTTGCTTACACATTAGCAAAGCAATTACAAAAGGATTGTTTCCTACATCTTCAAGCCTGAGCTGGTATAGTGATTAAACTATCACAGATCATATATTTCCCAGCAAGAGGTTCACATCTTGAGGATATTTTCTCAGAAGATGGGTGGATGATGGATGATGGATGGATGGATATGTGTTTCTGTGAGGTGTTTGTTTGTTCCTGAGTATGTGTTCTGATCATTTAGAGAGAGAGGGAGAGCATCTCTCTGTGTCTGCTGTGCAGCATTGTGTTTATGCATGACTTCCCTGTATTCAGTAAAGGCCCATAAGGTAGAGATCAAAAGGCAAAGGGGGGGAGGGACAGATAAAGCTGACAACTTCCAGCCTCACTCGCCCGACTTTTTTTTTCAGATGGGGGATTGGAGGGAGATAACATTGAGAGAGAGCAACATAAAATTCACCACACAACCCAGCAGACCAAACTGAAAGGAAAGCAGCTGACAAGAATATTTTCCATGCATAGCCTACACATTTCAGACGTATGAAAAAATATATATATATTAAAGAAAAATCAGGAAGGAAGGCAAAAAAAAAGTGAGGAAAATGGACTTTAACGTCGCGGCACTCCAAAAGCAGAATATGAAAAATATTCTCCATCTGTATATTTTCCATTTAAACATAATTGTATTACCGCACTGCCACATGGCAATGCAATCTATAGGGACAGCAGATATAAATATATGAATACCTAAACAGGTGGACAGATTAGATATTTCTCCACTTTCTTCTCTATTGGCTCTCTCAGATGTGAATAATAGCTGAAGAAAAACAGTCTCCTTCTCCAATCCCCCGCTGCATGGAGGCCGAATAATCACTAATCACTTTTTCTCGCCCGATGCCCGTTTTGACGGAGATTTGTCGGATACCAAGCTGTGACAAGTGCTCTTTGTTCTTTTAAATTAAACACCTACCAACAACTCTTTCAGGCTGGGCCAATCTACAGTCGCTAAAGACACTTATACAAACCAGTAAATGCATCCAGTTTTTGAAAAGGACACGCCATGATGTCCAATTTATTCAAATACTTCAGTCCAAGTCCAAAAAAGTCTTTGCTACTAACAAATCACGCTCGTATTTGTACTCGGTGTCATTTTCAGTGAGTAACTATTTATCAATCCAGGACTTTTCACACTAATTTGGATTTATACCAGGCTTTTCAAGGTTATTCTGGACTCTCCAGGGCTATACCAGGCTTTTCAAGGTTATTCTGGACTCTTCAGGGCTATACCAGGCTTTTCAACGTTATTCTGGACTCTTGAGGGCTATACCAGGCTTTTCAAGGTTATTCTGGACTCTTCAGGGCTATACCAGGCTTTTCAAGGTTATTCTAGACTCTTCAGGGCTATACCAGGCTTTTCAAGGTTATTCTGGACTCTTCAGGGCTATACCAAGCTTTTCAAGGTTATTCTAGACTCTTCAGGGCTATACCAGGCTTTTCAAGGTTATTCTGGACTCTTCAGGGCTATACCAGGCTTTTCAAGGTTATTCTGGACTCTTCAGGGCTATACCAGGCTTTTCAATGTTATTCTGGACTCTACAGGACTATACCAGATAACCCTATTTCAAGGTTTATCTGGACCTGACAATGACCCTGGATATTTTCTAATTTAATATTTATAGTTTTTCACCCGACTACAGATGTTATGCGTAACCTTATTTATGAGTTCAGACATTCAATCAATAACAAACAAACTCTTGTAACTACAGTTTTTTTACTAGTGAAAATGATTTCTGACCGTCCAGCTTGGCCTTCACCTCGTGGTCTTTCTATGTGATCATCATAACATTCCTTGCCCCAGTATAGCTCTGCACCTTCACACCAATAGAACATTTGAGTTCCCTCTACAAACCTGCACACTCACTGTACTTCTGATCCCTCTATATCCCTCCATATCTTCCACCAGAGTCCTCTCTAAACCTCCGTATATGTGAGGCCGACTTCAGCCGGTCCAGATTAAAGGGAGATTAGACGAACCGGATCAATTAAAGAGGTTATCGGGTGTAAAGCCGGAGCATGTCGGAGTGTTAACAAGAACATGTGCTGGTCTTTGGGTTCTTCGGTGGTAAAGTAAATGCATCGCACATCTTAAACATTGATTATTGTAATGAATTGGTTTCTGTACCCCGACACATTTCATTTTGATAATTAAATTTGTGTCTAATATACATTAAATCTATACTTGTTATACTTTCAAGACTTGAGCCTTAATTTGTATTTCATGCTATTAAAATAACATAAAACATCTTTTTTTTTATTATAGATGCCTGGTAGTGAATAAATAAGCTTTCACTTGTGATGATTTAACACAGATAAACTAGGAAATTCACGTTTAAACACTTTTTATGTATGTATTTTTATGTATGAACACAGATTTCCAAAGCAATAACTTATTTTTTATATAACATGACCTTAATGGGGCCGCAGCTGCAGCTCTTAAATGAGTCATTCCTGGATTAATTTCTGTTTACAGAATAAGATCACAGTTTAAACAGAAACGATGGTGATGAACATCCTGTTGCTAAGGGATGACAAAAATTTCAGTTTAAGGACAATCCACAAAGTGATACATGCATCAGTGGTCCATTTACTTTTTTCCATTTCATTGATGACATTAGCCAAACGTCTGTTTGAGTGCAAATTAGCTGTTCAACACGTTTTTTTTTATTATTATTGCAATGTCTCCTTAAAGTTGAAGTAGGCGAGATTGGAGCAAATTAAAAAAAGTTATTTTTATAAAACGGTCGCTCTATCGTGACAGTAGTGCATGAGACTCTCTGTCTCCTCTGGTGTCCTTCGGTGCTCCTAACGGCATCTGCAAGATTTCACAGACCGAACGCTCTCTCAATGAAATGACCTGTGATTGGTCAAAGTCTCCCGTCACAGGCTAGATGTTCTAAAGCCTGAAAATAGAGCCATGATGAGGAGCAGAAGTCTAGTTAGGTCTCAGAACACTTGAATTACAATATGCTGAAAGGTTATTATGGGATTTTTGCCCAATGACGCCAATAATATACTGCCTACTGAAGCTTTAAGTTATCAAATGTGATTAATAAACAACAGTTTGTAAGACTCTGTTCCGTGAAATGCCTTTTGCATCCAGCTTCAGGTTCACGCTTAACGGGTGACACATCAGAGGTACCATATATGATGTTGCGTGCATTCATAAAATGTGTCTTCTGCTTTTATTTGGGTGTCTACTTGCAGCATTGGCGTATTGCTTCCCTCCATGGTTGGAACAACATCACAGTTGGTTTTACTGTAGCTGTGTTCTACACTTGTTGGTACTGTGTAAGACCAATGATGTCTTTTTTCTCTTTTGGTCATTCAAGCTAAGTAAAGTTGTCGGACTGAAAACAGTCTCCCTAAGTTGTGACTCCAACTCTCTCTGCAGTTTCTTTCTTAGCGCAGTGTGAGAAACACCTTGTCCACTCCAACACTGAGAGGTTCCATCAGGATGTTTCCTCATCCACCCCTAAGCCCACACAAGCCATATACACTTGTGAAGTGAACCTAAAGAGGCTCAAATGTGTTGTGCATTATGAAAAAATAGTTTCAGGAGATTTTTTGTGTGATTAGATCGTAACAGCCACAACAGTGACTGTTGCACAAGTAATTTATTCCCCATTACTCCGAAAAAGCCAATGTTCTACTAAGCTGTTTACATGGCTAATGAATATGAATATTCCACTAGTCTTCACATTTACATGCAGCCGTGGTGGCAGACACAACCTCCCTCTTTCATTCCTTCAACCACCTTCTTGAAAAGGTCGGCGTTGTGCGATATTTGCGCAAATCCAAAAACCTGTTATATCCAAGTCTTTCATAATGTTTAAAAGTAATTTCTCCTTCTGACCAGGAATGTGGGCTTTTCTTTTGAGCATGCATCTCTGCAAACTGTCTAGTTGGTTTGTGTACAACGCACAGAGCTGGATGTAAACAGGCAAGAGGCCACGTGTTGCAAACAGAGAAGCTTATTCTGAATATACTGTAGACATGTTAATGCTTTATTCAGAATAAGGCCTAATTCAGAATAACCAAACAGAATATGCTCTTTACCTGACGCGTATTCAATTTTGAACATTTTCATATTAGTGCATCTAAACAGTCATTGATTCAGAATCAGAATCAGAATCAGAATTGTGTTTATCAGAAACACAATTCTGATTCATCCTGCGCCTAATAGTGCACAAGGAATCTCTCACATTAGAGTGTAAGTGTTCCTTCAATATAGTCTTCAATGAAAGTCTTTTTGTATACATTTATCAGGAAGTTTGGGATTTGACTCTAAGCATTTTGATAACCAAAGGGACTCAGGGGAGATTTTCTTCTGACCAGTCCAAACTGTTCACTCATGCAGCTGTTTGAGTCGGCGAGTGAAACTGCCCTCATGAAAAGTCAGCATAAATGTAGAAAGCGAAATGCCAGTGAGCTCGTCTTGTCTCCGTCTTTGTCCGTCTGTCCCGGTTCCATCTGCCTCCCAGGCGTCGGCGTTCCTTTGAAGGCGCGTCCGTGCCTTGAAGACAAGGCCATTCAATCTAAGTCAACCCTGAGATTCAGTAGAAAGTTTGTGTGTCGTAAATTTCTGCATGGTGCAGAGGAGGGCAGGGTTTTTTATTGAAGACCTCTCTCGATGGCGTCTGGAGCTCCAGGGCGCAGCACAAAGACCTCATTTAAACTGTGTCTTCCAAAGAAAGAAGAGGAGGAAAAGGAGCGGGGAGGAGACGTAGATCAAAGGGAGAGCTGTGTCAAGAGCTGAGGGGACTTCTAGGGAGGTTAGATGTTGTGTTTCTGTGATTATGTCAACAGATTCATACAAAGTAGATACCTGCAGTTATTGAAATGATCCATGTGCTTGTTTTGTCGATGTTAAACTTGACCAACTCCTGTATGAAATGCAGGGGAACTCCTGAGATCTATATGTTTATGCAAAATGTGATCTTCCTCAGCTTGTTCTGAATAAAAAATATATTTATATATATGCAGCAGCACATGACTTCATCCTCACACATTAACCTGAATGCTGCTGTGGACGGACAGACAGACGGACGTGGCTGTGACAGTGACCGAACATTGTTTTCTGTCTCTGATGAAACTTCATCTCAAAGCTGCTCCAAGAGCCATAAAAACAATAACCGCCTCCAATTAGCCCAGAGTAATTACTTAATAATCAGGAGATAATTGCACCACTTTGACTACTGTCACAATTTATCCATAACAGCGTGCGTACGTGTGTGTATGTGTTTGTGTGTCTGTGTTGACAGTGTCTCTATGGAGACTAAATGTCCCCCACAATGTTTGAAGGTGAAAAGTGTAAAAAAAAAACAGAAGTGAGGACGCAATGCCAGTCCTCAGTTAGTTGTTTAGTACTTAAGCTCAGCCTAGGCAAAGTTCCAAAATGTTAATGTCTGCTAAACAACAACTGATCAATAGAAGAGTCCTTTCAGAGAAATCTGAACTCAAGCTGTTTTTTGGAGTGCAAAAGTAATTGTTGTTGTCCTTAATGAGCCTTAACAGCCTCAATACAAGTCAACACATCAGTGCAGATGCCTTCTGCCTCGAGCATTTTGGATTTACAATTCTATAGGCAGAATAAGAATAAAGAAAAACACGTCATTCTATAAAGGATCGAAATACTGATTTCTACTGAAAACAGCATAAGAACATTTGCTTCCGTTGAGCCTGAGGAGACAGATCTAAGATGGAGATGCCCTGCTGTTGGTTAACTTGCAGTATGCTCTCATCTCACAGCCATTTTCAGACCACCGACATTTAAAAGCTGTATAGCACATCCAATACTAGGTGTCTGTGTGTTTGTGAATCCAGTGGCCCTTGTGGCATGCATGTGTACAACCCACAGTCCCCGCTGTGTCTCTTATCCAGCACACTGAGCCCGCAGGCTTGTGTATTCACACGTCAATCACTGCCGGTGTGAAGGCCTTGATGCCGCGGCT
>CAKALG010038339.1:0-18140 GCA_916700815.1 Helicolenus hilgendorfi
GGCAGCCATGGTGGCCCCCCGTCGGGCCGGCTCTGTTTTCTAGCGTTGGTTTGTTTGTAGACGTGAAACATGGCGGTGCAACATGATGGACTTTGTGGAGAGGGGACCTGTTCCCTATGTAGATATAAACGGCTCATTCTACGATTCTTATTATCAGGTATTATACACTAAAGAAGGCATACTTATTAATATTATATTCCATGTCTGCCAATAGCTCCCCCTAAATGCTACACACTGGTCCTTTAAGGATGCAGTCTGAATTAAGGCTTGTTTGTAGCCTTGACGAGGCTAAGCCAGAGAGGCCAGTTAATGATGTAGGCCTATTATGGCTTGTTTTTAGCCTAATTGATAGCCATGTCATCCAAGAGGAAGCTATGAAAATGGCGGACACAGTGCCAAAAAAACCCACAAGTATAGCGAGGTGAAACGCCAAGTGGACAAACCTCGTTCCAAAACCAGAATCTGTGGTTGGCTTTCACTCGCTGGCGAGCACCCTGAGTCTTGTTGAGCCAACTTTGAATGTTGTGCCTTTACGGACTAACTAATCACGTTGTAAATGTATCTGACCAAACAACTGCATCCGCTGGTTAATGTTTGTTCCCTTTAAATGAATAACATGTCTTATATAATGTAATTCAAAAGACTACTTCTTTCATTTGCTATGCTCGTTGCTTATTTATTTTGACTACATTTTAAAGATGTTAAACGTGGTTTATCTGCCGACCTTGTTTGAATTCCAGTCTTTATTTAATCTCCTTATTTTCAGTCCAAGTGAGAAATTCCAGATTCCTTTTTAAACGGCATGAATGGTAGTGATAGTGTACAACATTAGATTTGCGCAGTTCTCCTCAAGTGACCCAAACACTGTTGTGATAGAAGCAAATACTAGAATTTGCCTGTCTTACAAAACAGGAGGAATAAAGCAGCTGTCTGATCTTGTCAACAGTACTGAAGCTGCACGAAGATAGTCCAAGTACTGTTTTGCTGTTCATGTCATTCACAAGTTGTCACTCTGAAAAGCAATCAAATTATGCTGTCAACATGCACATCAAAAAATTGCACTTATTATTGACATATGCCTTTCCTGTCTTTCGGAGTGTTCAAGCCTTTTACTGACAACAGTCATCAGCAGGACTTCATAGCACGTGGCAAAGCACACACTTCAATCTCAGTGGTCAGTGTATCGTGGCCTGCTTGGTATATAGCTGTAGGAGGAAGGCTTCTGAATGATAAAATGCTGCATCACATTCAATTAATGAAGCTTTAGTAACTGCATTCACACAAGCACTAATAAAAAGGACAATGCAAGCGTTCATTTCAGACGGCTGCTGGGAGATGAGGAGTGACAGCGAGCGGAGCAAAAAGTGGTGGAGAGATATCAGCGACTGGAGAAAGTTCAGCAGAGCTAGATCAACTTCATGCAAATGTAGTGTCATGGTGGATTGATCTGCTGAAGGCTATATTCACTTAATATTTCTCTGCTGTAAAACTTCCTGTGATTTTAGTTCGTTGCAAGATTGAAAAACACAAGAAAGCCTGCCCCTTTCTATTTCCTGAAACATTAGTGAGGTGATTGTGAACTTAATGATGAATATATAATGGCAATTAAAGGCAATTTTATTTTCATTGAACATTTCATTACAAATGTGTTGTTTACAAATGTAATGCAAAGCGTGTTTGTATAGGCTATAGCAACTTGGGCATGCAAGTTAACAAAGAAAAATGTCTTTAAAAAAACAAAAGGAAATGCAACAATAACAAAAATGATGACTTCCACAAAGAAAGACGGTTATATCTTACTTATTTTAATGTAGACAGTTTGGACAGATCTGAGGTCATCAGACAGTTCATTCCTTAGAACACTAAAAGCCTCACAGATCTGAATCTTTATTTACAATTAGAAAAACCAGCACCTAATGAACTGAGAGCTCTGACTAGATTGTAGTCAGTACAATTATTGTTAATTCTACAATTGTTTGTTTGGGTAAAACAACTCAGTAAAAAGAGCATTACAGCAGTCTAACTTAGTTGAGATGAATGCATATAAATTAGTTTGTCAAATAGTTATATTACACATCTTAAAATTGTTCATCCGGTATTACTAATTTTAGGTGCATGGCAATATTCTACTTTTTTGTTGTTGTTATTTTTAACAAATACCATAAGTGGACCAAAACCAACACTGTGATAGTCCACCTCTCAATACTTTCTCACTTCCCACAATGTAAACCTTTATTTTCACATTTTAAAAAAAAGGCTGAGTAACAGCTGAACACTAGTTTGTAGCAAACGTTGCTCAAACAGGAGGAAATAGTGCATTTGATGGGGACTATTTTCAGCAGCAGATTAATACCCATTGTTACCTCCAGTGAGTGTTTGACGCAGCAGGACAGTGTATGTGGGATTGAGTCAAAAATGAACAATAGTGTCTGAGTTCATGGTAAGGAAGGAACATGTTTTTAGCCAAGCAAGCAGCGTGGTTCAGCTGCGTCTCTTCTAGAGATTCGAGGTCTCTCCTATTTTTAACGCGAGCCGCCCATCTTAGCAACAACAGACAGTGAAAGTGATAGAATTGACAGTATATTGACATCTTACCAGCAACATTGCTACAGTTTCGATGTCTATTTATAGAATATGTCACAGACATGGAAAAAAAGTAAAAATGTATTTTTAAATGAACACTTCCTGCTGTAATATCAAAATAAAAGCCTGCCATTATGAATGGGAGCCAAATATGAATGGCTTGTTGAATCACTTTTTCTGATGTAGACAGCCCACAAAAAAAATTATATTCCACACACACACACTGGCAGTTAGTTAATTGTTAGATTATAATGTGCTGTTGCTGTTATATCTGTTTTTTAGCAATGTCACAGATGACTTTGCTGCTTTGTCACGCCCCTTGGCATCAATTCATTTTGGGCATTAAAACCACTAAAGTTACCCTTGGCATCACTTTAGGATTAGGCAACAAAACCATTTTAGTTAGGATGAAAGCCTTGTGTTTGTTGGACCCATCCACCACCCCATCTGCCCGTCCTGCGTGTCTTTTTGCTCTTTAAACTACATCGCCACTCCCGGTACATTTTCTCTGAGCATTTACCGTTGCCAGAGATGGGTTTACATTGTAGTTAATGGAAAGCCTGATGCATTTCATACCAGCACACAGCAGCGGTGAGGCTAAACAGCTGAGGTGGGCGAACTATTCTTCTCTAGCAATAAAAAAAGAACAGAAAGAAAGAATGAAAGAAAAAGAGAGAGAGACAGAGAGAGAGAGAGAGAGAGAGGAACTCTTTATATTTCAATCTGAATTGAGCCATTGCATACATACAAAATAAAAAATGGCTTGTTGAAGCAGAGGCTCATAAAAGGCTGCGGTATGTTTTGTTCTCCACCAGAGTGCTCTCAACCAGAGGGCTCAGAGTGTGCTCGAGTGCTGGGACATCGACACAAAGGGAAGGAGAGACGAGATGAAAGAAGAGAGAAAGGCAGGAAGAAAAAAGAAAGGAGGGGAAGATTTGAGTGTGAGGAGCAGGTTGATAAAAGGTTTCTTTTGGACTTGGACTGGCAGCACTTGAATGCGCACACAGTGGGCTATTGCCTACATAGCCTTAAAGCACAGTATTCGGGTATTTATTTTGAAACGGCTTTTGTGGTTGACTTGCAAGGGATGTTGGCTGCCCGCTATCTACCAAAGAGAACAAAAAATGCTCAAGTGAGGCTTGTTCCACTGTTCCCACTTCCTTTTTGTTTGTATCAGCAAATGACTAAAGCAGGAAAACACAATTTTGATCGCTCCACAATCCCACAACAATGACCACAAATACCTGACAAGCATTTATTTAAGTTGACGGTGAGTTGGAGGACACTTTTGCAACAGCGTCTTCACTCTTTTACATCTTTTGTACAGTTACTTTTTAGTCTGTTCCTGCTGCTTTCTTTAAACTTGGCAACTTCACACACTGGAAGCTCCAAATGAGACAGGCAAGGGTAAGTGTCTAAATATAGCGTTTTCTTCAGTGCCCAGAAATGCTGTAGGATAAAGATGATACCCAAACGGACAAAGTATCTTTGGAGATGTGTTGGCTCATGTTTGGTTAGGGGGTTATTTGGGGATTATTGATAAATTACCTCATAGTGATACCCCCCAACTGGTAGATCGGATATTATGTTATCATAGCTATGCAGATGACACTCAACTTTACATTTCATTGTATCCTGATAACACGAGCGCTTTAGCTGTTTGACTGCTTGAAGGACAACATCTCTGGATGTCGCAAAACTTGCAGTTAACCAGAGAACAGACCGAATTTCTAGTCCTGGGTGCAAAGGCTCAGAGGCAGTCAATGCGATATTTAAGTTTTTTCTTTCTAATAAATTTGCAAAGAAGTCTAACATATCGCTTTTGCTTTGTCATTATGGGGTACTGAGCGTAGGTTGAGGAGGGTAAACATTTATTTGAATTATTTCAGCATAACCCTGCAACAAAACAAAATGGGAAAAAAGTGATGGGGTCTGAATACCTTCTGAATGTACTGTATGTTGCAGTGAGAACAGAATGCAATGGACTTGAGCTGTCTTCAAGGCCTACCTTTGAAAGAAAACGTTTCTTTCTGTCGGGGAAATTTAATTGGGAGTGACATCCCAGAGTCGTAGTTTGATTAAAGTTTGACAGCCCATGTTTTACATTGTTTCCTGTTGGTATAAAATGGTAAAGTTATTGTAGTTAGTAAAGGACTTACTTAATGTATATATAGTAGCCTCGAGATCGGCAGTTTGGATGTTGCCCTTCTTTGTTTTTGGCCGTCGCCATCTTGGTTATTTGCAACCAGAAGTGACACGAGAGGGTGGAGCTAAGCACAGCTGAATGCTGAGTGAGACATTTACAGGCAACCAAAAAGGTAATAATTAATTTTCGTAAACTGAAAACACACGGTGAAAGGGTTAAGTTCTACAACGAAAACACAGACAACTCCCAGACCGGACAACACAGTGGCAGGGACATGTCAATCACAAGGTAGCCAGGCCCCAAAGCATCCCCTGCTTTATGGTCTATCTGACTCTAAATGGGACCATAATTTACTAAATGAACATCATGCTGTATTGAAGACTTGAAACTAGGGATTGAGACCATAAACTCATGTTTACAATGTTTACTGAGGTAATAAATCAAGTGAGAAGTAGGGGCATTTTCTCATAGACATAGAGAGGTGCCCAATGGCGATCATCGAAAGAAGGAATGAAAGAATAAGACAGTGACATCAAGCACCTGAGGTAATAATGTAAGGAGCAAAAGTGGAAGTCAGGCACTGCAATATAGACAGTGTAAATCTCCATATGGGGTGAAGGTTTCGGACGATGAATGGGACATAAAACACAGTAATTTCACCCAGGAGACCGGAGTTTGCATCCAGTGTGAAACCAACAACGTGTAGAAGTCTTTGTGCTCTCAACCTTAAGTTTCTCTTTCACTTACCAAATGTTGTTATTTTAACCCAAATCACCAATCATTTTTCTCTAAAATGAAGAACTGGTTTTGTTGCCTTAACTTAAAGTAGTTGTAGTTTTGTTGCCTAAACCTAAACAAGCTGTTTTGTTTGTGTTCAAAGCGTAATGTTTCATTCAGATTTACGTGTTAGAGCGTGTTGCTTTGTAGATTCATTTTCATGTTTACAATGTATTAGGCATAGCAGGCCCCTACTGACCCACATCTATGAGGCTTAAACTGACTGATGTCGCACATTTAATGAGCTGATAAACTAACAAAAGCGAAACTGACTGACTGACTTCTTTGCTCTTCTTTCAATGAAGAAATACTCTACAGGTCTGATTTAACTGATGCTATTGCAGCATCTACGCTAACCTCTTCAGGGAACCGCCATTGTTGATTAGAACAAACGGTCGCCTCTCCGTATCGCCCAGGGGGTCTCACACGCCTAAGCTACGCCTGTAGCCGCAGTAGCTCCCCACTGGACACTGATTGGTCCGGTCACTGGCTTGCCGTACACACAAACGCATTACTTGAAGAACGCGAAGATGGAATTTCGTGTAACATTTGATCCCACGATTCTCGCATGTTCTCATTGCGAGAATCCAGCTGCCGTGCAAGGTTAACACACCTTACGACTCAGATATAAAATTGTTTCAATTTATTCATTGAGATAAAACCAGACGGATGGAAGTTGTTGTCCAGAATAAGTGGACACACCAGTGACACTCTGCTATGCTATTTTTGTTTGTGCTCCAGAACAACCTCTGCAACACGAGAGCCAGCTCCACATACGGTGAAAATGCAGCCCTGGGCTGTGTGGTATCAGTAGTGATTGAATATATTCTCTCGGGCCAGGGAGACCAGCAGGGAGTGTAACCAGAAGAGGAGGATGAAAAGAAAGAGCAAACAAACACCAGCAATAGAGAGAGCACGTCAAACACAGGGAGAGATTGGAGATGCAGGAACAAATATTTGGGAAGCACGGACAGGAGAGACAGAGACAGCAGTGGGGACATGATGTCAGTGGGGGAGTGAGTGTCCCTGTCATCTCCAGGAGACGTTTAGAATTGGAAAAAAAATGTGTGAGGGTAAAAAAAGTACTTTCCTTACAGTGACAAACAACACTCAACAGTGAATACCACTATTTACAGACCTCTACATATTTTTTTTTTGACTTGACGTTGCCAGGAAGAACCAAGCAACGAAGCCTCTTCTAACCTGCAACAACAGTCTTGCCACATGGGGGCAGCGTAAAAGTAGCTGTGAACACAACATTGACATATTATCACCTTTGAAGTCGATGTGGCAAACTTAATAGCAAGTTGTTAAGCACAATATTAAATTTCCTAGCGCCTTAGCTCTGTTTCAATCTTCAGCAATCCCTGAGGAAAAATCTCTGCATGTTATGATGTTAAATGCTCCACTATGTTCACCAGCTAGTCACTAACTGTGTCTGTCTGCTGTTTGGTGCTGGGCAGGTAGAGTTCAGTGGGTTCTTGAGCTTCTTCACCGCAGCTGCGGCCACGGGCCTCGCTAATGACAGCGGCAAGACCGAACTTAAACCATAAAAGTTGCCGGCCGTGAATCCAAAATGAGCCGAAAGACGCTAAACCGTTACCATAAAACTGAAGGGAACTGCAGAGTTTGTGATGATTCCCTGTGGGTTCATCAATAATGCGACACCTTTCACACACAGTACACATAGTCCTGTGATCCATTATTGATAAAAACATATGAATTATACTCGCTTTGGAGTTCAGGCTATGTGAAACCCCAGGTTATGGGTTGTTAAGTTCCTGCAGTAGAATAACGCTATAAGAGCATGTGGCTGCACTACCATTAACAGCAGTTTCCGAGTTGGAAACAAACAATCCCAGAGAGTATTTTGGAGTCGAAACTGGGGCTAGAAAGACAAGACAGCTTACTGTGTTACAGAAACCTACATTTATAAATAAATGTACCTTCCCCACACTATTTTACATATGATGTTCCTATCTGCAGACACACCGTAACATTTTTTCTTTAAATATATGTCTTTTCCTGTGGCCTGGCTCTTATACAGACATTACTTATACATTGCAGTAAAAACAAGAAATAAATAAATAAACAAAACCAGGAACCTTAATGACTAACCCTGCTATGGTTGCTTGGAGCAATGAGATGCAACTGTAAAGAAGTCTCCACTCTCGCCTGTCACTCTCTGTTTTTATAATGTCTATCAGCACCATATGGTAAAGTGTACCCTTCTACAGTCTAAGTAAGATTATAGCAGATTAAAAGCCAGTTTATAAATAATCAAATTAGAGCTTTGACAATTGGGAGTGAATTAAAAATAACACTATGTGATTTATTCCATTGAAATCTGGCTGATGCATTATTTAAATTTTAATGGTTTGCTTTAATGAGCAATTTAACACACTCTTTTAGGTTGAATATGCGTCCTTCACCTATACATATTGTATATAAAAATGCAATTAAATCCATAGCACCCAGTACGATTATTATCAGCCCATTAAATGGCTGTTGTCAGTTGTTATCACTACCCTTCTTATGCGTAGGGGAGAGAATTTGAAGAAAAAAAATAAAAGTTTCAAGATTTTTGTTACAAAAACTCATGGTAATATACTGGGAGCTGTGTGGCTCAATATACATAGTATTTTACTAGACCTGTTTTTTTTCCTTCTCTTCCTCCTTCTCTGTACGATTGGTAGAATACAGGAATCGGGGAGTTTTTCCTGGCCACAGCGTGCTTGGTGGACTCTGTTGGGTCTCTAACCTATGGTGTACGGTCATAGACCTGCTCTATATATAAAGTGTCTTGAGATAACTTCTGTTGTGATTTGACGCTATACAAAAATAAATTGATTTGATTTGATTATGCGTCAGATAGGGCAAACTGCACCCACCCACGCGTGAAACCATTGCCGTTTTAAACACGTGATTTGAAACAAAACTACTTGGTTAGGTTTAGACTAAACATTTTCACTCCCAACTCGTCAAATACCGCTGTTTGGTCAGTGCCCTTTGGCATCGGAAACCGACGCACAGGGTACCCCTCTTGCATTGCTTTTGGACGGCGTGTCAATATACGCTTGTTATATGCATAGTGTCCTTTCAAAATAAACTTCCTTTTTCACAGGAAGCTAGGTTTAGGCAACACAACCCCTTAGTTAGGGTTAGGAAACGGTCGTGGTTAAAGTTAATTCACTGACTTGCGACTCACGGGGCTGACAGGACTGGCGATACCAACGAGTCACATGACTAAAGACTGACGTGACAAAATAAGTCAGTGTACTTTTAGTAAACATTCTGCCTACTGCAGGTTTAATACTTATTTAAATAATCATGAATTACTTTTGATAGCCATTTTAATCCCTTTTTGAGTTTATGTACCAACATAATTTGGTGCGCCATTATTATTACTATATATTGATAATTTTATTTATAATAATTTATCTTTAATATTCGGTAATGACTAGATTAGCTCCTACCTGTGTACCCAACATTTACTAACTCAAAAGAAGTGGATTTTGTTATTCAGTAATAGTCTTTAATGAGGAGAAACCTCAACTTAATTCAAAGCTTTACTGAGGTTTTAATACAAGGGATTTATGTAAATACAAAAATAAATAAAAGAACCTTGATGTCTGTACATATGCCCATTTCTACAGCATGTGAACATATTTTATTGACATGTAGGTGTGGAATATGCAGTGGAAAAAGATAGTAAAGGCTGGCAGATGATAAAACATCCAGGTCATGAAATATGAGTGTGTTTCTTTTTTTTTTTAACACATGCCAGCTCATAACTCTCGTGATTCAGAGTCAAGGATTATATTTAATTTTGGAGTAAGTCCAGCTGCTTCAACAGGCAACAGGCCAGGGGTTGACCTACATCCTATGTGGTCTTTGATATCCGATCTTTAATCCAGAATAAAAATTACCCAGTATACCCAGGAGAGTAAAAGTGATCAAAAGACGGATCTATCACTCACCAGGCTCACTGCCTCGCACGCAGGCTGTGGAACAAACTAATTGAAATGTTGTTTAATGTTGTTTGTGTTGTATGCTCCAGCATGCAGAGCCTTGCTCTGATTTAGCCTTCACATTACACTGATTAATTTTAAGGACGGTAGGAAACAGTAAGTACAACTAAGCTGCTTCATCCATGCAAAAAAAACAGCTTTGACATGAGTGCCTGACAGTCTCTGTCATTAATGTCTGTTATTTTCCAATGCCCAAATGATAATTGATGTTTTGGCATGTTTGTATTTATACATTTGTTGTAGTTAACAGTGGTCTCTGAATCATATACAGCAACACATTGTGCATGTGGGAATAACAATTCAAAGAAAAACTAAAGACTTAATTTATAAAAAAGAAAAACAAAACCTCAAACTTCCTTTGCTTGGATTGACAGTGAGGAACTAATTGATGTTTTGCAGCCTTCACATCAGTCTGAATTAACAAGTGTGGCTAAAACAGAGAAGTGTTTTCCATCCCTAATGAACATTCAGCCTTTTTCACCAGATTAAGGATACATAGGTAGGGAAGAGCATTTAAATGACCCAATTTAGATGATTAGATTATGAAAGTGTGTCAATTTAATCCAGTTTATTTGGATAGATGTGGATAGAAGAACCATTTTGAGTATGATTATTAGTGAAAATCAAACTGAAACTATAAAATTGAGGGGGACAAATGTAGAATTTAAAAAAGTGAGGATGACATGTCCCCCCTTTTTCTCTTCGGACAAACGACGAAACCAAACACACCGGGGGCATGACGAGTAATTGAAACTCATGTTCGCCTGCGAATATTTTGCATCAAAACTATTCATTCCGGTAGTGATGCCAATTTGCAAAAAATGCAACACTTTTTTGATAAATAGACCAACCAGCGTGTCTGGCCATCTGTCTGAGGTAAATTGTTGTGTTGCCTAAACTACAGCTATAGCATTTTATTGAGTTTCCTTTTAGTGAAAGGCTCTCAGTGGATTTTCTTCTGGTAAACAGTTAAGCAGTGTATATGTCTAGGGCTTTAATGTGAAAGGTAGAGGAGTAGGAGTAATAAGGTTTGCCGTCTTGGTTTGGCCTACGGAGCCCCAATGTTGTTGTACACTACAGTGTACATTTGAATATGTCTGTACCATATAATGTGATTGGTTGATGCCCTTATTCGCAGTACGAAAACTCAGAAAAATCATCCTTGTTCTGGCCTTAGCACTGATATTGTTTATTCATTGTACATTTCAAAATTCCCACTTTTTAAAATGAGTTATTTATTCTTGGGATCACTTCTTTTAATTGTAGATTTTGACCAAAGACCAATGGTGTGCATGATTGGTGACGTTTTTCCAGTGTAACTGCTTTAAGTCGTTGTTGCAGTGTGAATAGTTCCTACAAAGGCCACATAGTTCCATGCAGAACCTTTTGAGGGTGAATGACAAACTTTGTAATGGACTCAATTTGAAAAGTGTGATATGAATGCAGTCCATCATGTTGAAAACAGTCGACCCAAAACCAAGCAATGCTCAACGGCTGGAGCTAACCTTCTAATCTTTGTCTTTGGGCGCGGTGGAATCCTTAGGAGAACTAAGAGGAGGCAGGGGAACCTGATTGTTTCACAGATTATCAGTCTCACATGTACCGCTGTCAGGATATAGTGACAGTTTAAGCAAATGTGAAAAAGGTTTTATTTTTTACAAGTCATAAGTCAATTGCAGCTTTAAGAACGTGCTTGTGGTATTTGGTTGTGAGATTCCCCTCACAGATTTATAACAGACTCATCAGTGTTTTCAACGGAAGAGAAAAGTGAGAGTGACGGGACTAAAGTCTCATCGCTGCAGTGTGTTCCGCATCTTCTGTCAGCAACTCAGCTTTTCAACTAACAGCCTTCAACATCTTGTATTCACTTTCCCTTTCTCTGTGAAGTCTGATGGATTTTGGGAGTTTCACTGGCAACTTTGTTCTGCGGCAGGTTTGAAGTTTCCGTACGGAAAAGGTTGTCGTTTCCGAAGTTTTAAATCTGATATTGCCTTGTTACTCTTTGTCTGCTCCGTTAAATAAAGCAAAGGGTTCCTTTTCATTGCCTAACACATGAGAGCAACAACAAAAAAAAGTCAAAAGGTGAAGAAAGGGAAAGCAGCGGAGAGAATTACAGAGTTTTATTTTCCCCAAGAGGATTTGTGTGGAAGAATAAAAAATGGATATTAGAGAAAACCCCAAAAAACAAAAGGCCAAATAAGATGCTGCCTGAAATATAAATTTGTAGCATTACTGTTAGAGAGTAAATCCCTGAGTGTTTTCTTTAGTTTCATCCAACAAAAGACAGAACACAAAGTCCCTTTAAAAAGAAAACAATCATTTTTAGAAGCTTTTATGTATTTTCTGACCCACTGAATTTTGAAAAAGCTATTGTTTGGATTGCAAGTGAGGACTTAATAGGTACAAGTGCAGCCATCTTATCATTCTGATTTAACAAGTGTGGCTTCAGCAGATAAAAGGGTTCAATTCCCAATGCAGATGCAACCTACAGTAGGTAGGACAGTGTTTTTTATTTAACATTTTTATTCTTATGAAAGTTTGATCCAACTTTCCAAATAGATTTCTTTCAGAATGAGCCTGCTTACTCCTGTTTATTTTGACTGGCTGAAATGAATATGGTGAATTCGCTATAAGAGAAACATCATTCTGTTTTAACTAGGGCTGTCATAGTTACCCGATAATGCGTTAACGTAAATTCGTTTTAACACCACTACTTTCTTTAACGCATTAACACAACTTGCGATTTTTAGGTGGTAGTGGACTCAGTTTTGAAGCTGTAGTGAAGATACTGGCATCATATGACACTAGAAAAAGGAATCCATTGGTACCAACCGTGTCATACTAACTTGTCGCGAAGGTGGCTAAACAACGCTCCAAAATTACGCTAAATTTTGGCAAGGAAAAACTGGCATGGCCATTTTCACAGGGGTCCCTTGACCTCTGACCTCCAGATATCTCAATGAAAATGGGTTCTAGTCTCCCCTTTACAGACATGCCCACTTTATGCTAATTTTGGGCAAGTCATACAGTGTGTTCCAAACCGCGTACTTCCGTACTTACACTTACTATTTTGAGTGCATAAGTGCGTTCACACTCTGAAGTACGGCAAAATGCAGTGCACTCAAAGTACCCGGATATTGTACTCAAAACGGTCAAATCGTTGAGTGTGGAACGCTGGACACTTTTCACACTCAATTGTTGCCATCTTGGCTACGTAGCGGAAGGTGTGGGACCACGACCACTATTCAAACATGTGAAAATGGCGGCAGATGATGCAGCAGCTTTTGCAGTGCTGAACAATGTACCTTATAGATGTAAGTTACAACGTTTCACGTCTACTCATTTGATTTCATTTTCTGTGTATTCTGGTTTAACAAAGCAGGCAGATATTTGGCGGGTAGCAAGGCCGCGGTAAGAAGAAGAAGAAATGTTGCGATTGATCGTCATTCCCGATAAGTGCGTTGCAGAGTATTCAATTTGAGACGACCCTACCCCATTGAAATTCACACACTACTCAAGTAAGTACAGAGTGCAAACAGTGCACTACATTGAAGTGTACTTCAGGAAGTACGTGGATTGGAACACACTGATAGTCAAGTCAGCACACTGACAGCTGTTGTTGCCTGTTGGGCTGCAGTTTGCCATGTTATGATATGAGCATATTGTTTTATGCTAAATGCAGTACCTGTGAGGGTTTCTGGATCAATATTTGTCATTGTTTTGTGTTGTTAATTGATTTCCAATAATAAATATATACATACATTCGCATAAAGCAGCATATTTGTCCACTCCCATGTTGATAAGAGGATTAAATACTTGACAAATCTCCCTTTAAGGTACATTTTGAATTTGAATTGAAAGAAGGTACATTCTTTATGTAGCAGCTTGACTTGAAAGACATTTAATTTGCCCACCTCATTAAAGAGGTCAGGATACTCAGTGAGGAGATCATCTAGTACATTCACTTCTGGTTCTTGGTTTGAGGTTGTGTTGACTGGCAGTGTCATAGCCCAGTAAACTGTTATTACTTCCTGTAGCACATTTGTGAGCTGTGACTTGGAGCTGCACTTTGTCGTGTTTGTTCCATTCCGGATGATTAAATCTCTGCGAGTGCCATGGTTTCTACCTGGTGAGAGGAGCTCGGTCAACGCCATCTCTGCTTCTGTAGCACTTTGACGCTGTAGTTTGTCACGTTTGAATTATCATAGTTTTGATCTCTCTTTCAACATCTGGAAAGTCACAGGTTGCTGCTAATTGCCGCAGCCTTGTGTGATAGGAGTCAAGTTATTCCCCTGCAAGTTGTTTAGCTCGTCTGAATCAGGGCTGGGTGATATTGAAATTCCCCTACTGACGATATTGCTTTAAGAAAAAAGACGATATACGATATTATTGTCCAAAAAAAGCTCAGGAGAGACGCACGTAGATATAAATATCTACGGACTGGAGACACATACATTGCAATACATAAGTGGCCACAATGAGTAGACAGTTAGCGTTATTTTACACAATGACATGCTGAGATCAATAAATCCGATCAATCAGCTGGTGACTAGTAACTGCCCTCGTACAGTCTCACCACCGTTTATATGTTGTTACCTTTGTCTGAGGGCTAATTGCTCGCCGTGGGAGGAGTTTTGGTTCTGGCTGCTCTTTGTGGAGGGAGTGGGTGGCAGACTGGCGTATTCTGGATGGTGAGTTTTAAGATGGGAGCGGAGATTTGTGGCGTTTCCATCTTTAGTCCCGACTTGTTCATCACAGTTTACAAATCACTTCATTCGTTCCTGTTCTCTGGCTCTTCTTTTTTCGTTTGGTTTAAAACCAAAGAATTGCCAATGAGTAACTGGTAACTGTTGTAATGGAGACGTAAACTCCTGCTGTGCTGGTCTGACGTGCCGAGTCATGGATGGAAAAATCCTACAAGACACGGGAATGAACTTGGCTTGTGTCTTGAGGAGTTGTAGCATTTGTTCACCGACAGCCAAACTGTACACACACTGCTATGCTCACAGCTAGTTACAGCTGACTTCCTCTCACTGTCACTCCGTCACACACACACCAACTTTGCAACACCAACTTTGCTAACATTAAGCACACAACCTACGCAGAGTTTGCTACTTGTATAACACATTTTAGATCTAAAAAATGCATAATTCCCAGATGCTTTGCCCCGGCGGGGAACCATCTCGTACAAATTATGTACACTATGCCGTACACACTACATGCAATAAGCCGTACAATATGTGCATTATGCCGTACAATTGACAAAGTGCAGCCGTTCCTCTGTTTGGATGGATTCAAGGAGCGTCACAACAGTTTCATGCTGCGTCGCCATGCTGATCAACTGAGAATTCCGCCTGTACTGAGGGGTAATATCTGCAGTGAAAAGAGAAAAGGACCTGGTACCAAATGGGAGTGGAGTCAAGCTGAATCATGCAGTAGAGATGAGGCATAAGTGAGTGTGAATCTGGATGGTGATATGTCCTGGCTCCATCAACACATTATTATAGAGAAAACTACAACACGCTGAGGATTATTTTTTCAGGTGATGATTCAATCGGCTGCAGATCAAAAGAGCTGCTCTGCTGTATCCGTTACCTCAGTCAGACCTGCAGCGTTGGCCCTGAAGTAACAATTTTGTCATCTCTATTCTCCAGGGTAGCTGTATATTTAATTTTTCTCTTTATGATTCGACCTCCCCTCCTTATCCTCCCTCTCTCTTAATCTCTCGCCTCTTTCCTCTTTGATGCCATTAAAGGCAGCTCCGCTGAGACTTGTAGCTCTGTCAATAGAAACACTGCCAAATCAGATTTACCCAGGGACTCTGGGAAGCTCCCTGTGATCTGGTGCGTCAGATCAGGCCTTTGCTGAGAAATGGCACAATAAACATAAAATGTGATCCACACCCTGCAATACAGTAAGCGTAGTTTGATCACAGAATAAAGAGATAGCATGGATTTGAAGTTTCCTTTGCCTATGCTGACATTGATATTGATTTGATTTTGCCTCTTCAAAGTAAAATGATTCATTTCAGACACGTGGAGGAAGTGTGGGACGCAGAGTTCACCTCAATCCAACATGCTCTTTGTTCTTCCCCTCTCGCCTTGAGCTACAGAAACTGAAGGTTGATCTTTGCCGCTTCATCAAAGACACAAACTGGGTGACACAATTCAGCCTTTTCCTGACGACAAAGGAGACATTTTTACTGTGAATGGCATTTGATAGCAGAAAGCACTGCCATCACTGTGTTAAAACATTACTGACCTTTTCCAGTTGTCACTCAAGTGGTACAGAGTGTGACTCATCAATTTCTGTGGCACGGCGGTGTGTGTCTGAGGCAGGCGCAGCAGCATGAATAACACTGAGACATTAAAGCAAAAACAGAGTCAGAGATCTGAGACAAAGCCGGTTACAGCAACGCACAGCACTTTGGACTGCTCCACTGACACTGACAGAGATGATGGAGATGTCAAGGCTATTCCTATACTTAACAGCCTACAGTCACTGAGGAGCGATCAATCAGACTATTTGGTTACCATTCACCTTTGTTTTCACTTTTAAATATATAAAAACCTTTCCGATTGTCTGATCACTCATACTGTTTACCACGTTGGACCTTTACTTCCCCAGCAAAGAACATGAAATGGGTTACGGCTTGAAGGATCCGTCTTGTGTAAATATGACGCCATGTTCTCATTGTAATTAGAGCGAATCGGGAAAAAGCCCAGAAGGGATCGGGGTTTCCAAGGATGGAAAGTCCAATGCGGGAGAGAGAAGACTTACTGTTGTGTTAATGTTGTAAGTTGATTTTTCACAAGATAATAAAGATAACCATAACCATGCACTTTATTCATGACTTCATTACATTACTAGTATTATTATTATTATGGTCCTCTCTCTAGGTTCCATGGTGGACAGGAGGTCGGGTTGCTCTGGCTCTATCTGGTTGGCGTGGAGAGGAAGTCGTGTTGCTCTGTCTCTATCTGGTTGGCGTGGAGAGGAGGTTGTGATGCTCAGTCTCTATCTGGTTGGCGTGGAGAGGAGGTTGTGATGCTCGGGCTCTATCTGATTGGCGTGGAGAGGAGGTTGTGTTGCTCTGGCTCTATCTGGTTGGCGTGGAGAGGGGGTTGTGTTGCTCTGGCTCTATCTGGTTGGCGTGGAGAGGAGGTTGTGATGCTCGGTCTCTATCTGATTGGCGTGGAGAGGAGGTTGTGATGCTCGGTCTCTATCTGGTTGGCGTGGAGAGGAAGTCGTGTTGCTCTGGCTCTACCTTCTCACATATGTTCACATTACATGTATTATTTTTTGTCATATGGATTGTCTATGTTGTATTTTCATCATGTTGTTAGTCTGTACACACGACATCTATTACACGTCTGTCCATCCTGAAAGGGGGATCCCTCCTCTGTTGCTCTTCCTGAGGTTTCTAACATTTTTTTCCCTGTTAAAAGGTTTTTTCTGGTTAAGTGTTTCCTTATCCGATGAGGGTCGTACTGTAAAGGACAGAGGGTGGCGTATCCTGTACAGATTGTAAAGCCCCCTGAGGCAAATTTGTAAATTTCTAAATAAGAGCCCCCAAACATTTTTTCTGTGGACAGAATTCCTTCATTTGTTCAATCAACGTAATTGCTGACGAGCTGAAAGAAATAAGAGTCGTGCTGTCTGAAATTGCAACATCGTTAAAAGATCTTGTTAAAAAGTGAACCTTAATGTGTTTCTTACAAACGCCACATGACATCCTTACGGGTCCTTACTCTCTGTATAAAGGTTTCTTGTCGGGGAGGGGGCTGTGGGTCAGGGTCCTCATGCTGGGGAGGTGGGAGGCCAGAGCTGCCAATCCTCTGTGCCATGTTGTTCAACACAGCATACGCCCTGATAATCTGGCGTGGGGTGGTATAAAAGTCTGCCACCTGAGGCATCTTACCACCGCCATCGGAATTTGAAAAAACATTTGGCTGAGATTTTGAGGAGGAAAGTTCTTCTGCAGAGCAGTTCTTGGACAGAGGGAGGTCGTGTGGGAGAAGGAACCGCAGATGGAGCAAGCCAGGGTTTTATGCCCGGTCAAATGACTGCTGATTAGGGCCAGGTCGACTACGGATCAATCTAGTCTCTGACTGAATCTCTGGATGTACATGGCTGCTTTGGCAGAGAGGGATTTGTGATATTCATAAAAGAGAGAGCCACCGTAGGAGAGAGCAAGGTCTGAGATTATGGCCAAATAGGTGTCAAACTCCTCCATGTGTTGCGGATACACTTCACATATGGTGTCTCTAAAGACGCTGTTGGGCATCGGTGGAGCTTTTGTGACACTGGAGGTAGTTGAAGAGCTCTTCATGGTTAAGGCCAGATGGAACTGAGAGGTTGCGGGTGTACAGCTCTTCCAGGACACGGGAGCTGCAGTGAGGACGAGGCACTTTATCCGCTTCATTCTCAGAGCGAACAACAGCGGACTGAGCCTGGGTTTCAAGGAATGAAGCCAATCTGTTCCCCTGAGGACGGAGACTCACTCTCCGAGTGGGAGACGGCGAGAGACATGGCGATCAACAGAGCCAGCAGAAGGTATGGCAATCGCATGAGCAACAGTCGTGGATTCTACGATCTGAGAA